>CALSBZ010041821.1:383859-419312 GCA_943591055.1 Gobionotothen gibberifrons
GGATTCTTTTCGGCTGTGTACTTTTGAATTTTTGTGCACACGAGGCTGTTTCTCAAACTTACCTACCCCTCCTTTAACATCATGATGCTGATTTATACTGAAAAAACAGAAGTTTTCGCGCACAATGTCTGATGTCAAGCTTTTATTGTGAAAATACTTCCGGTTAGTCTGTGATTAAAAGTTTATTTTGAAAAACTATTCCGGAAGTTATCTCCAAAATACCAACAGTAACTTGACCACAGGGTTTGACCAAACGTAACGTTTCTAGCCGTTAAAATGACCTAAATGAAAAGCCATGAAAGAGAATAAGTAGAGAAGAGGCGTGTATAGTTATGTATTGAATGTCAAAATCCTCTGTTTTGTACGATATCGGACAGTAGTGCAAGACGGGCAGAAGATTACGACACAGCCGCCATTGAAGAGGAGGAGTACGGAGCCCCTAGGGGACATGGAGAAGAAAAAAAAAAAAGTTTTGCGATATCTCGCAAAACCCCGTTGCAGTTTGTAAACGGTCCCTAAGCACTCCTCTCCCTCCTCAAGCTGCAGATTGTGACCAATTCTTGATGTTTAGCTCGGATGACGGCACGTATCGAAATGTTCTGATAACAACGACTCTGTAGCTCGTTGTCTACCTTGCTATGATTGTAAAGTCATGTTGTTTGTATTTTTACAACGTTATGTTCATGAGTTATTGATCCGCGAAATTCGAATCTGTCAATACAGTAACTCAGCTCAGAGGGACGTGCATGTCCCCTCGCTCGCTCTGAGTGTTCTCTTGAGGTGTCTTCACTTATGTGAAACCCTTTATATATACACAGTCTATGTGTGAAACCCGTGCCTATTGCCAAGCACTGATGTTATATCTTTATATTTAAGGCCAAGCTCAAAGTAAAATCGATGAACCGCTCCATTGTTGTGGTTTCTGTGTTGCCGTAGCAGCCAAACTGACCAGGAAGTACATTGAGCTAAATGAAAAGTATTGCGAGGTTCTTATTATACATCCATGATTGCGAGATCTCGCAAAAGTATTGCGAGATCTCGCAAAGGGGTTTTGCGAGATCTCGCAAAACATTTTTTTTTTTTCTTCTCCATGTCCCCTAGGGGGCTCCGTAGGAGGAGCCATATGATATATATATATATGCAGGTGACAGAATTCTGTGGGGTCTCTTTCTCCTCGGCTGAACACTGCGTGAAGGAAGCTGCAGCTTTCCTCCACTGACTGCTTTCTGTGTGATTCACTACCACGCCATTTTAATTAAAGTACCACCATTTGAAAACTTATACTAGAGACTGCATTTGGTCTCATTTATCCTGAACTTCTCCCGGACGCGAGAATAACGAATAAGCTAACAATAAAACACATTTTCACTCAGCTGTACGTTGTCTCAGTATGCTACTAATTAGCATTTGTAAGCATGCTAACATACTAAATATGATTTACATGGTAAACATCATGCCTGCTAAACATGTCAGAATAAATGTCATGTGTATTTTAGCATGCCAATGTGAGGATTTAAGCACCACTGTTGCCTAAGTACAGCCTCACAGTACCATGTGGCTATACTCTTGTTACATTGCACTTAATGTTCCTATTTTTCATTGTAATGGGTGAAGGTATTTAAGGGGCCTGGAGATACAATGGCCCTTATTTCATCCATTCTAGCCTCACACGGCACTTACATTTTCCAGAATGGCTTTAACATTGGAATCCTTGCCTGGCAAGAACAACTCTAATTATTTTATGAGCATCTAAAGTTTTTTTTATAATAGTTTGATTTATATAAGTAGCTTCTGTGTTTTACTGTTACAGCTGTATAACCCATTAAAAACTGCTGACGTGGCAAAGACATTTTTTAATTTTCATAAGTAAAACATGTCTTATCCACGCTTTAACCTTTGTGCAAGCACATCACTCCTCATGGGTAAATATGGACTTCAGCAGACGATCACATGTCCACATCCTTTTAAAGCTATATAGTTAATAGTCGCAGGGATGATAATAATAACTGATAGAAGGAAATAACTCTTCTTCAGTGATACAGTTTTCCTTCTGATTGGCTCAGGCTTATTAGAGGTCACCTGATATTCCTCTCTTTCAATTAAAGATGCAATAAATCAAGCAGTTTTTTAAGCCATTTTTGGTGACTGCTGACCACTTTATTATGACCTTGTTCAAATTTGCAACGGGTATTTTATTCTGTGTCACTCTTTCCCTTTCTCTGTGTAAATTAAATGGTGACAGCTTTGGCTCATTAAGGTACCATCTGGTGAAATGAAAGAAGAAAGTGCGGACCTCCTACAGGGCCTAATAATGTTCTCTGTCAGCTGTTACTCTCAAACTCAACAATGTACTGTAAAGATTACACATTGTTATATAAAAGAAGGACGAGTTGGTCCTGATGTTAGTACAATTGATTGGGTCGCATTAAAATCCATACATTATTTTGATTTGACTTATTGAGCAGCATTTCTTGCTCAAGTTTAAAATATGCCAAGTTTCAGATGTCTTCACGGATTAAAAAGACAAAAAAGTATTGTACGTTGTATTACGTTAAATGGAATTGAATCATTCAAAAAGTAAATCAATTATGAAAAATACAGGAAAACTCAACATTTAAATGAAATGAATGCATGCTTTTTATGTAATATATTTAAGGTAATATATTACTAAATATAATCTGCTACATTTCTGATTCTTTGATTAAAGTGTTGTAATTAAGATCATTTTTGCTGGTTTATTTTTTGAAACTCAGCGGCACAATCTGTAAAGCTGTTGCTGAAACAATGAAGAGGTGGTGCTAATTAAAACTAATGAGCTGCATCAGTTGCAGTCATTAACTGTAAAATGCTGATAAAATCAACTTGTATTGCAGCTTAACAAAACATCATCTGAGATCATTGATGTTTCTTTGCCATAGCCTTATTGAGATCTAGAACAATGGAAGAAGAGAGCGAGTTCAATTTTGTATACAGTATTGCATCTGACTTAAATGAATCATTACATTTGATTCACTAATCATGCAGCCCTTAAGGCCCCCTCTTGATATGCTGCTTTGACTGCAGTATCATTCAATGATGTAAAGAAAAGGGTTAATAGAATCAGAATCATGTAACCTCAATGTTTGTTAGGATAGGTTTGTCAGAATCTGCTGCAAGGTATTTTTAATATTTTAAATACTTCAGTTTTTATTTTTGCTAAATCAACCTCGTTCAATATTTCAGGAAATCCATTTACCTGCCCTGTTGCAGAGGGTAACACAAGAATAAGCTATTATCTGTACACTTTGTATGGAGTTACAGCTAACAGCTTATTAACTCGGCTTAGTTTAGAAATGAATAACATTGGGAAACACCTAGCCTGCCGTGTCCAAATGTAAAACAAATCAACCCACAAGTGCTTCTAAAGCTCATTGATTAACATAATATACACTTTTTCCAACATAGGTTTTATTTTATTGACAGATATGACAGTGGTAAATCTCGGCAAGAAAAATAATAGAAGCAAATAGAAACTCACACATGTTGAACTATTACTTATAAGCGATATTTGTTAGTGTCTGTATGAAACACTCAAGTAACACTGCGTCTAAAGTGGTTCACATTGGCCCAATGTCTGTTCATGTGCAATAAATGTACAGTTGGACATGCAGTGAACACACCAAACAACACATTGTTATAAGACCAACGTTTCAGAAGACCAACTAAATCATTTGTCAAAAGATTGTTTAATTAAAGAGAATCTGGTGCAAATCAGGTACAAACAACAAGTAGAGGACCGCCTGCATGCTGAGCTTTGAGACTTATTCTAAACATACAACTTATTCATATTTAATAATGTTGTATACTGTACAACCTAGAGAACAAACAAACAAACAATTTATTGAGTCAAGGCTGTTAACATTTAAAGATTTAATATAATTATAGACGGCTTTAGTTATGCATAAAGCAAAAAACTGAATACTGCCAGAAAATATATAAAACACATTTGTTTTAATTTCATAGGATGAGCATCTGAAATGCTGTAGCGTTTTGTGAAATGCTGTGGTGTTCCCTGAAATGCTGTTTTGACTTGCATTTCAGGGCCACCGTACAACTGTGACTGAAAGAATATTGCTTTTATTTAACTTTTTGATGGTTATTTATTTATTTTTTGTAACAAGGGGCAGGTAAAATAAGATGTTCTTCTCCCTGCTCCTTTCCACCATGCGCTATGAAAAAGACAACCAGTACAGTATAAGTGTACATGTTTTGTAAAGTGTACCTGTTTTGTTTTAAAATAACTGCCGTGTGTGGAATAAACAAATAAATAAACAAATACATACACATTTCGCAATACACTGACTTTAATATTGAGTAAAACAATAAGGAAATACGTTATTTATCCTCTCCCTTCAAGAAGCAATCCCCACATACACATTGGTGTTGCAATACTGTCAAGCTTCTTTTAGCCGTTTTTCAAAAGGTGTGACAGATAGACCTAATGTCAGGTATCACCAACCACCTCAACCACACCGCCCTAATGGGACGCCACTTACAGCCACGTACCCCTCACTCACCCCTCACTCACGCTGGCCATCGCTCCCCCTCCTCCTTCACTGACATGAATGAAACTGGCAAAAATAACAGCCTCCCTAAACTGTCCATCACTCTAAAGGTCAACACAAGACCATGCCCTGGTCCCGTTCTTTACACTGTTCATTACACCTGGAGGCAGCACAGTGGCTGCTGCCCTCCCCCAAAAACCCCACCTGCAGACTGTCCATCACTGCCATCCAGGTGAGAAGGTAATTGGGGAGGTTCTGCCCGAGCACGTCAGCGTCCTCTGAAACCATCCAGAGTTCACAGAACATTTTGCCAACCAGCATCCAGTCTGTTGTTGAAATTGTATTCATGGATATTATAAAAGCTTTTCCACATGCTGTTTCGATTGCATTCAAACTAATGTGCAAAAATAATGGTTGAAAATGAAAGTTAGATTTGATTGTTAACATACAATGTAATGATAATACCGATGTTTTTAGAGTTACAAGTTGGTATACTTTAATTTAAGTTTATTTGTAAATGATTAACAAATTATTTGTAATTAAATTAAAATGTTGTCCATCCAATAACATCTTGAACATGTAGAAATTATTTAATAATCATCCATAAATATATTTGGAGTATATCCAGGATAACCAAGCCCATAGTCATGATAAGGAAGTTGGTCTGCTGGATGGGTGAGTACAGATATTTATTCAACTTTCATTCTGTCACAATGCAACTGTTAAAGTTTACTGTTGAAACAATCATGATCTTTCCAATCAATCAAAAACAATTGTTTCAGTTGCATCACCCGAACCACATCTTAAGCAGATAAGGTTGCCATCATCTCCATCCTGAAAAAAAAAATGTAACCACTCAAATATTGTAAAAGGAACAAATTCTCAAAAAGTGGCATTGATGAAATATAGGATATCATATTTGGCAACATGTGTGATAGGCTATGTCAACATAATTTTTGGCTTATCTCACAGGATTCAGAGTGCATCCTTAGTGTTGCTTTAGCTTAGTTGTACACTGTTAGCTGTGTTATATTATTCTCTTTTATATAACCCTCCGCTGTTGAAGTACTTAACATCAAAAATAGTTAGGCCTACTGTAGTTCCTTATGCCATACAAATGCTAGGATGATACGAAGAATCTAGCTGTGTAACTGGAACTGATCCTTAATATTCTGAGCTGTGAGTTTTCAAACTGGCAGTGGAATTTTTTTCATTTTTTCTGCGAGATTGAGACATTGTCAACCGTCTAGGATTTTTGCTAAATTATTTGGCTGCAGGTTACCTCCCAAGAACATTCACCTCCGCAAGATTTTCCGATTGAAAACAGAGAATGAGATGGCCAGAGGAGTCTGAAATGGGCTGCCACACTGAAATGCCCACAACTTGACCTCCTCCTCCTCCTCGACCATTCAAAGAGTTGAGTTGGAGCTAACCAAACATACATGAATAACTGTAACAAGGAGATGGGCATGTGTTTGTTTCCAATAATTTTTGCATTTCACATTCCAGTGTTCAGTAGAGATCACAACATATCTTGACTATCCCAAGCTGTTGGCTTGCTTTGAGAATATAACAAATGGGATAAACCCCTTGCTGGAAGATCATTGAAAGAGCTACAAGTTTTATTTGAAATACCCCCATAACTGAATGCAATACATGTGTAATAGATGGGCTATTCCCCTGCAAAATATAAATGTAAGTGTGTTTTTGCTCATAAGGGAATCCAAAGAAGCTGAACATGTGTTCATCTAATGGGCCTCATTAATAACTAATGATGCTTCAGCTGTCTCTCAAAGCAAATTATATTTGAGCTTATTACATTATTCTACATCAGTGGTGAACCGTCAGGGCCTTCAAGGTATTCAGAGAATACCCTGAAACACTCAGATACAATTTTTTTAATTATATAAATAAAATGTAAATAAATGAGAATCGTATCTGTGTTGTTGATCTGTAATATTACAGTGTTACGTTGATTTGTTTGTCCTTCTCGGTCCATGCACTACGCATTTCAGTGGCTTTGTGTTAGAAAAAAAATGCAGCCAATCAGATCTTGTTCTGGGTCTCTGGGTAGAATATCCTTCAACCAAGGTATTCTATATCCTTGATAGAATGCCCTGGCCCTTACACTGAATGAGAGCGTACGTTTGGATTGACAGTTTGATCAACCAATCATATATTATTTGTAGCCAATGGACGTATTCTTTCATAGTTTCCCTCGGTTCCAAGACCCGTTAGTTCACTGGTTTGAGACGGAGGATCTAGATAAATGCGACGTAGCAATTCATTTGCCGTTTTATTGTTTTTAATGTTGAAATGGCAACAGGGGAAGATGATGTTGTTGTCAGATTGTTGTCAGTACCCTTTTCAAGAATATAATTCAGTGAAAAGACGAACATTATAACGGCGGCGGCGTGTGTGTCTACAGAAGGTCCAGTTGTGATAGACACGGTTCGCCACTTTTCTACATACAAAACACATGAAAAAACAGAAAAGATCAAAGGCAGAAAACGTGCCACACTAATGTTGTTGGGTTAGTCGAGTCTTATTTTCCTGCAACCGGACATGTGCCAGATGCAAGGCGGGTTTGGAGTAGCCTAAGGCCCTAACTGGGTTAGCTTAACTCCACTGTTGGTTGTCTTCCCTCTCCTCCTGGGCGCTCACTCAGGATTGTTTTATCGGCAGGAATGGCTCACTGGCTCGGTGCTTGTAAAGTCTGTGGGTAGTGATCGTCTCAAGGTCCGCTGAACATAATCCAATCACCACGCTTTCTTCTGAGTGTATCCCTGTCACATGTCTACAAGCAAAAAGTGTCAACAAAATATGAAAAGACAACAATTAAATACAAATAAAAAAACGAAATTCATCAGTGTGACCGGCTGCTGCATCTATATGCTCTGCTGTAGACATAGCAATCAAGTCAGCTTTCTGTGATTTGATTTTTATGATGCATTATGAAACATCTGCAGCCATAAAAAAAGGTCCCTTTACAGCGCTGGTGTCCATCTGTGCAGATGGCAGTCTCGAGTGTGTTCAGGGTCAGAAGGCATCTGACACCAGGGACTGAAAGCCAAAAAACATATTGCAGCAGCTGGTTGTATCCTGTTCATCACCCTTCTGCCTCGGGGACTTTCAGTTTCCTCTCAGTCTATTTTTATAGTTAGAGGGAGTTTTTTTAAAACTAGATTAGAACTCTGTTGTAATCCTTTTAATACAGCTAATCCCATGAAGACATCTCTAATATCCTACACAGCAGTGACATTTCTGCAAACTGTCATTATTTATTTTAAATGATTTATTTTTTATTTTCAAAGAGAACAGGCTGTCAGCCATCATGTCATGTTTCATTGGGGCGATACCAATGGCTACACATGAGGATTATACTCGATAGACAGCACCACAGCCAGGAATTAATCCCTCATTAACTGGACCGTGTCACAACTCCTCTCGTGTGGCCTTGTTTCCTAAACTCAGGGTACTTTAGTGATGCACGGATGCTTGATGCATGTTGTCTTTAATAGCTATTAGCAGGACAATGTGGATACATAAAGAGCCTTAATCATTATCAGTGACTACATTGATGAATTATCTAAACTAGTGTCCTGTGAGCTGTTATTGGGACAATTGTGCTTGTCGATGCTTTTGATTTGATTCATGAGGGATCAAGGTCGTGTTAAGCAATCAATTGATTTACCCTCCCTGTTTTAATGGCAGGGTGTGCCTGTGATGCCTGTAGGGGCTTGATAGAGCCGCTCTCTAACAGCAATACATTGTACTGTCTCTTAAAATTAATTAATTAACTGAAAGGGTGGTTGCTGCCAGATCTCTGTGGTTTTCAAGTAACAGACATGCTGTACCAACTTCACATTTATAGTATCCACAATGATTTGTCTTGCCCTTTAGAGATCTCTAACTTTTACATCCAGAGTTCAGAGCATCCTGGGGTTTCTTGTGGCGATGTGTCAGGCGTCTGTTGAATCCCAGCTATCCGGCTCCTCTTTTTCCCACCCCTCCTTTCTTTCCCTCGACAGCTCAGTGGGCTTAAGAGAGATTGACGGGGACTTCAGTGGTCAATATCGGCTTATATCCCTTGACTTGGAGTCAGCAGTTAACTTTGAGACCATGAGCAATAGATAAAGCTTTAACTGTTCATTAGATGGATGACCATTTAACAGAGGAACTTCATTTTATAGAAATATAATAACATGGTGAAGAGTTTGTTATGAGCTGAATGTTAACTTAATGAAATGCTCACATGCTGCTAACATGCTGATGTTTGATGGCAAGATGGAATCATTATATGTTCCAATTAATTTAGAGGTAAACATCAATGTGTCAACCACAATTGCCAAGCAACACACTTTATGTTAATTAAGACTTTTAACTAACAATTTAATGCAATCTTATTATGGTGCCATAGCAAAGTCAGTAGGTCAATTTGGTAGGATATATCATTTGGGAACCATGAATTATTTTACCAAATATTTTGCTAATACATCAAGTACATACGGTGATACATGTCAACTTTTAAGCTTTTAGTGGATTTATGATAGTTCGGTTCAGAGTATAAGTAAGACTGTTTGAGTGGAGGACCTGGTAAAATATCACAAAGATAGCAGAACGAGTGCTGACCTAAGACCAATTATCTCAGTCACAGTGAAGTAATGGAACTTGACCTGTGACCCTAAATCAATATGCCTATTCTTGTAAGCTTTTAGTACGAATAGATTTTCTTTCCTCTTCTGGAATCTTTTCATCTGCTGGTTTTGCATGGACACCTCTAATGATTATGTTGGGTCCTTCAGATTAATAAGAGGCTTCCCTGCTGTTATACTCACAGATTGACATGTTCTCCTGGAAATGTGACGGTAAGAAAGACACATGAAAGATTGAGGGTCAAGTTGAGAGATTTATTAGAGAAGGGTGAATATAAAGGTACTGTATGCAGGGATTTCTATTCTCTGAGCAAACCACAACTATTCAAACCTCTCCATCTATATTTATACGCTACACAACTTCCAATAAAGGTCATCATAGTTAGTGATGTAATCATTAAATAAATTGAATTTAAAAAGGCATTACAATAGACCATACGTGTGCTTCTCGAAAAAAACACTATATGGGTTATTATGATAATCATCAGGGACAAGGAAACTACTTGGATGCCAACCCTTCCAGGTATCTCAAACATACATTATTCCTAGCACTACAGGTTACATTCAAATTGAAATAAACATACCAAGTGGGAGCATACCAACATTGACATAATCCCTTTAGATAACTCCTCTACTGCACCATTCAGAATTTCCATTCAGACAGTTTAAATGTGTATACAAGCAGCCAGTCATTAGCACGTTAAAGATATAGCTAAAATATCAACTGCCACATATTTTTAAATGCCCCTCTTCCTCTTCTGATATGTCTCTTTTTTTTCAACTTTAAATCTTCTAAAGTACTTGTGTCACATTTTGTCTCTCACATAATAAGCTACATTAATATAGATAAATAGTGTATGGTGTGTGCTGGCTGCCTGCGAGCCATGAGGCCCGCAGTGTTCACAGGAGCCGCAGTGTGGCAGTTTAATATGTACTGTAGTCCTCCTGAGGTGTCACCAAACACACACGGGGCAAACAGAGGTGGGTTAACACAATGTAAAAAGGGACTTTTTCTTTAACTTGTCACCGTCATGTTTTGTTGTTTTTCTGGGGGAAGCATGACTTTCATTTTTTTTATCTTAGAAGGAGTCCATGGCCTTGAATTCGCTGAGGGCCTGGACAGGGGAGATGTGTTTCTTCTGGGAGCCTCGTCTCACCCGTGTCTGGCACTCCTCGGGCTTCTCCCTTTTTACCAGAGGCTTCTTCTCGGGGGCTTTCATGCGCCAGGACACCACGGGTGAGTTGACAGCCGCTGTTCCGTACACCTTCTGGTACTTGGTAGAGGCTACATAAGATGCCTTTACAGTCAGCACCACTGCGTTCATTAGGTTCTTGGCTGATTGGATGAGGGAAGTGGCACTATCCAGCTACAGGAGGGCAACGAGAGTGGAAGGGGAGAAAGAGAGAGACAACATAAGGGTACAAATGTTCAATGTGGAGAAAAAGTGCAATGACATTCAGGCCTTTAACAAGAACTAAGGATCTTAGCTCTCTGAAACCTAGGAGGTCTTTGCTCCAACTGGCAATTAAGCAGATTAAAAACGTGGCCCTTGCTATGTGACATCTTATTTTAGCAGGTCTTAATTAGCAGAGGCAGGGGTCAGGTCTTCCTCTGTCTCCGCCTGTTTTGTTTGGCTGACATTTAAGGGTCGACGGACAGTGGGCCGCCTCGTACCACACACTGAGACGAGAGCTTATTTAATGAGCGTGGACTCCAGCTGGCCACCATGAAAAGGTTAATATCTCAGCATGCATTCTTGCATATCTCATGTGAGACAAATTATAAGAGAGTCCTGAGATATTATGAAGAAGTGCTTCAACACAAAATACAAGGAAGCCCAAAGCAAAGATAAAAGTCATGTCAGATTTTCATTTGAGGAAGAAATCATAATGTAGTTATTTGGGAAGTTATTTACTAATGCATACATTTCCCTTTATCTCTCCTGATAGGAAATCCCTCACAGTGTAGTGTGTGTCTATCCGTCTGTTCTGGAAGAGAGATCCCTCAACTGTTGCTCTTCCTGAAGTGTTCCCCTTGTTCCTCTCTGGTTGTTCAAGAGTTTGTTTTCTGGGGTTTTGATTGATTGCTTTTATTGATGTACAATTTGTCAAATAGACAAACATTGTTATCCCAAAGACAATTAACATATATATATATATATAACAAAAAACAATCTTAAGATCCAACTACACCTCACATAATACAAAATAAAAAAAATAACTCCCACAACAAAAAACAAGGACAGCTGAAAAATGTCATTGAAAATGTCACAACCACAATGCTATAATTATTGAGAGTATACCTGTTTATAGTATTGTACATACTTTTTACTCTAAGCTGCTTTGGCAGCAGTCCTACCCTTCTGAATCTTTCACTGCCATCATGAGTTTGAGGGGATGCATTTAATAAATACCCAATAATATTATTTACCATCACCTACAGTGCAGTTTGTTTCTTATCTTAATTGAGGGTCTAGATAAAGTGTATTGTGTCCTATTAAGAGTCTTAAAACCCTTGAAGGCAAATGTGTGCATATATACTGATTTATAAATACAATTTAAGTTAATTATAGTTTACCACATGATCATTTCATTATGCAGGAAAACCTCACTTCTGACAAAAGAAAATAACTACCACTAACTGCCTGCTTTATGGACTTATTAACTCTTTGCATAGGAAAACAATCGGCTTTGCAGGGGGAATATATATATATTTAATCAAAAGTACAAATGAAATATTACAAAGTTGAAAAGGACAATTCTGCTCAAGCTAATCAATACTTTTTCATTAAAACTAAAAGCTTTGAAATGGAGAATAGAACACAAATGTATTAGTTCAGTTAAATGTCAAATGCAAGCAATGTGGGATAATTGACTGATTTGAGTTTGACCAGGGATAATAGGGTTCACGAGGCATGGAAAATACAGATGGAAAAAAGCCTGCAGAGCATCTTTCTGGTATTATTAGATACTAATCGGACTGAAATAATTGCATCAGTGTTATTCTGCATGATTCTTCATCTGGTCTTCCATGCTTCATCGTGACCTTGAGCTAAGAGGTTTGCCCACCAGCAGTGCAGAGCATAAAACATGTCTTAAATTGACCTAGTCTAGTGTTTCAAGCCTAAAAGCCTATCTAGAGAGCATGAGTGTGAGTAGAGCTGGTCACGTGCTGTTTAGTATGGACACACTTACCCCAGACACGATGAGCTCTCCTCCCAGATTCTGGACCTCAGCTTTCACCTTGCTGCAAATGTTGAGCTGATGACAGTACAGGGCAATTCTCTGCAGGTAGGCCAGCAGATCCTGCTTGCATGCTGAATCAGGGCACTGAATGGAACAGAAGCACAAGGAACAATATGTTCAAAAGACGAGAAAATAAAGCTATAATACCATGAGTGAGAATTGTTTCTCAAAGAGAAGCTGTAATTGTATTAGGTCTCATCACTCTGGAGTTTAGTTTTCAATTATACCAGCCATCTGACAATAATCCAGTTGTGATCTATATACATAAAGCAGGTTGATGAAATATGATTCATGTAGAATTTGGGAAACTGAGGCCACTGTGTAACAGATGATTTCAGTGACTGGCTGAGTGACAGTTAAGAGCACACACTTATGATCTTTGACATTCGGCCAAATCGTTGACATCCTTTTCATGACATTTGTAGGACATTTCAGTGAAAAATACATTTTCTTTTGTGAGATTCTGAGTGACACTATTCACCTTCTCTGGAATATTATGGAAGTAGATAATGCTTTGCTTGTGGAGCTCAAACCACCAAAAGACACATTTGAAAAACTCCACAGTGATGTCCTTTTTTACATAAATCATGACACAAAACCACATCCTTGATGTAAGCAGGAACTATTTTTATACCCTATCACCGCACAGAAGGAAGCGCGCATTTACTCACGAATGAGGGGCTCTCCTGAGTTTTTCAAATGTATTGTTTGTGAACCTTAAACCAAGCACCATCTGGATCCCTAACTTACCAAAGAAGGCATACATCTCTACGGACAATTTATCCAACACTGCCCCTAACAATCTGAATTGACAAATATTAATATGTATTTTGAATTTAGGGTGAACTGCCCCCTTGGGATTCTGCCTCAGATCCTTGTTGTGTGTGTGTGTCTATTACCTACAGACATGGATGATTTACAGGACACATACATTTGTGTAACCAACAGCAAACATTTGATACATAATTAATTCTAAGACACCCAAATATATGTCAGAAGGCAATAGTAAATCTGTAATGAAGGAATGAAATAAATGAATTCAAAACAAAAATCAGACTCAGTCCTCTTTGCATGCTTTGTTTGAGGTTAACACTGGATCATCTGAGGTGATAAAAGAATGAATGGAAAGCTACTGTTGCTGACAGAAAGGATACTTAATCATATGATGACAGAAAATAGAGCCAATAAGACAACATATTTGTCACAGAGCCACATCAATTTGAAGGAATAAAATAATCTGGGCCCTATTTTAGGCATTATTGGCAAATACCAATACCATCTGGTTTTAAGTGGTTTCCCAAATAGGCTTGAAATTTAAATTCTCTACCAAATTGGATTTTTTTTAGGAACCACAGTCTCTCATGTTGAAATCTTAACCAAAACATTACGGCTCCAGCATTCTGTAACACTAATTACATTTCTCTGCAATGTGCCTTGAAGATGCTGTTTTCTATGGGGGTTTGTGGATGCTTGAGTTTTAAAGGAAAGTTGAATAACACCGAAAAAAAGGAAATGTGTCAAGAAGCAAACAGATCAATCAACAATGAATGGACATTACACTTTTTATCATCTTCTCCTAGTACCAGCAGTTCTGACTTGGTCCCACTGGCCTTCAACTGTGAAAAAAACAATCATACAGTGAAGCAAATGGACCAAAAGGGAATATGAGAAAGCCTCCTTAGGTCTCGTACTATCAAACCGTTTGCCCCTATTATTCCATCTGGAAGCCTTCCAGGAGTCAGCCATGGCCCACTAAGCTCCCAGTGGGTTAAGAACACTGCATCAGCTGCTTAAACACTGTGAGCATCATTTTGTAGCAACACCTTTCTTCCAGCCATTAATATTAAACGGTCCTAACTAGGACATTCAGCAGCACAGTGTGTGTAAATGCACAGCTCATTTCCTTGTCTTGTGGGCTGGGGTAGAGGGGGATGGCAAGTTAAACAGCGAGCTGTGATATGAATACATCCCTCCAGGACTTGCATGTTTAATGGCTGCCCATCTTCTCTCCTTCTTTATGAGATCGGGCCCCTTATGCTAAGACCAGTTGTATTTGAGTGCCTCTTACTGACGGTCACAAAAAGCGAGTAAAAAAACGCCTTTTAAAAGTAAATTAAAATTGTTTGTACCTACTATATAATTGCAAAGAGGAATTCAAGGCATTATTTACGTATATAGTGATGGCCCCTATCAGAGCAGGACTCTTGGGAAAATACTCAATGTACTGTTCAAATATCAGAGTAGCACATGATAACAAAGGCCCTATGTAGCTGTGTACGTAACAGGATGTGTGATTACCCAGAAGAGTGCCAGGACATACTATGCTAGGCATATGATTAAGATGATGATTCAGCCTCTATGGAGTGACGACTATTTTTCAAACATATTGACCAATTATGTTTGAAAATGATCACTCCTCACCGGCTTGAGCTTCAATATCAGGAAACATGTATTCATTGTCCTTGCAAGAATGGAAGTAATCATCACATACAGAGCATATGGTACAACTAGTTCCCGAACAGTATCCTACATGCTTACAAGACAGAGTGTTTCACAGTCACAGGGTACATGAATACCAGTTCAAAGCAGTATACAATGTTTTGTTTAGATTAGCTAAGGCCCACGTCAGACATGATCATGCTTGTGATAGGTCTATCTCCATACACTACAAAAACTCAAAATCCTGCGCAGTATATTTGTCTAATATCTAGTCAGAATATGCCTTTACACTTGCTAAAACATAACTTCAGAACTAGTAACAATGCAGTGAGATATCGGGTCTTGTTTTAGACAATGCATAATCTTGTTAAGCCAAATAATCTTATTTTGAGTTGTATCTCAGATGAAACACATATTTTTTACATATTTATTGGAAAATAACATCAGAAAACAGCAAACTTTTGAGCATTTGCGGCTTATTTTTGTAACAATATGTCATGATTCTGTTCAAATATAGTTCAAAATAAGTTCTCCCAGCTAATTACAAGATCTGATTTATCTAAATATCCCATCTTCAAGGAATCTTACCAAGCACATTTTCACTATTGGAAGATTTTTGTACTTATTTCAAGTGCAAACACCTTGTTTTCATTATTTTTCCAGTGTAGAGGCTGAATCATCATGTTTATCATTGTCACATAGCTATCATATGCCTAAAACAGAATGTCCTGATGCTCTTCTAGCTAATCATACATCCTGTTATGTACACAGCTACGTAGGGCCATTGTTATCATGTGCTACTCTGATAATTGAAGAGTACATTCAGTATTTTCCCAACAAGGACTTTGAACAGCAGAGTAAATAAGGGGAGAGCTGCCACCAGCATCCAGCTTCCCCTCAGTCGGTGGCACTGAATTCAGCCTGGGTGGAGCTACCAGCTCATAGAGCAGCCAGTGAGGCAGAGGGAAGCTTCTCCCTGGGCATTATCACTGCACCGCCAGTCCTGCCTGGCATCACTACTAACTGCACTTCACACTGCTGGCCCCCTTACACAAACACACATACACACACGGACACACACACACACACACACACGCTGCTGCCCCAGGCCAGTTTGATGCAGACATAACACAATCGTTCCCTATTGTGCTGTTGACTAATAGTCAATGTCTCCCACAGATTCCCTGTTGATGTAAATAAACAATATGGTCCATTACTTTGCCAAGCCCATTGAAACTGTCTATCTCTCCCCCTCTGTCCTTCATTGTGAAGCAGCCTTCATTACAGCTTGCTTTGCTGCCTGACTTTTCTCAGCCCTCTCTGAAACTCCCTCTAACCTCAGTGTTTCTGTCAGCGTTTCAGGAATATATTTGTCCAGTCCAGTAGAGAAATAGGTGAGATTTATTTGTTCCCGCTGCATAATTTTGCCTTAAATGAATGAAACTTGCTCCTGATGGATAATTCAGGAGGATGATGTGAACTCTGGTGTTAAGATGAGGGCAATCCACTATCAGAGTGTGGCAGTCTGTCAAAACACAAGTCACACCTTACACTGATGCTGCATTAATGAGCAGGCTAAGACTGACCTTTCCTAAAGTGTCAACACTAGTAAGCCGGTTATTTATTTGTTGACTTCTAACTGACCTCTTTTGCTGTTTTTCTTTAACTATGGCACTCTTCAATACAGTTCTTATTTCTGCTTCATTACATAGCCAATAGTAGAGACATTGGAAAGAGAGCAGGATAAAATTAAGACACAATGGGAAATAGAGCATGGTAGACACATTTATACAATATGGCTTTAAACTGAATGACACTACTGTTTTCTAGTGTATTCTAAAACTACTTATTATATTTAAGTAACAACTGAATTTAATAGTTTTATTTCCCATCTCACTTGACAATCTCATATTTAATTTGGGACATGTGGCTTCCCCAGAGGGGTGTGAGAGATTTGCAGAGGTGATGCGAGAGATGAAGAAAATATATGTGTGAGGGTGAGATGCAGTGTTTCAAAACTCAGTAGAAGTAAGTTATGTGTAGTTTGGATCTTAATTTCCCCCCCCAAATGTACTCCTTCTGGTCAAAAAACACAATAAATGGGAAGATGCATTTCCAAGACATTAAAGGGAATATATATATATATACATATTTATCCATGTTGTACAGTACAATTTTTCTACTGAGGATGGTCCCTAATGCACATACAGTATACATGCTTATTACACAACATGTTCATCCAAAGACATTAGGAGGTGAGAAACTGACATCACTCCCACGATGAGAAATGTTATTTGGTTAGAACAGAGACTATTTATAAAAAAAGTAATGTTTTTTTCTCTGTAGTGCTTTCTCTTACTATCTGTAAAGCTCACAATTCTAGTCCTGATTCCTATGTATCAGGTTTCCCCGCTTAATAGTAATTTTTGTTTTTAGTGAGCAGCCATTTAATTGCACATCAGTCACACTTGGTTTCCCTGCTGTCAGTAGAGGCGACAGGAGCTTTGCTCGTGTTGTTCTGAACTCAACGCGACAGGGCTTTCCGCTGTGACAACTAAAGTGAAACCTGGAAGTCTGAATACTTCTGATTAGCATTTGTTTAGCAGCATTTAGAAAAAAAACTTGACACTTAAGTTATGATACAGTATATAGAAATGTTATTTATTGGGATAAACCCCTTGAGATGCACCATCTTGTTTTCATTAAGTAAGTTATATCACACAAACCAATGCTAAAACTGAAAGTTCACGCGTGCAATGCTTTAGAAACATATTCTTGAATCGGAAAGGGAAGTCCACCAAGAAAGGCAATGTGATAAAGATACTGTAAGGCTCGATTACTTCAATATTTTCGATACTCTCGTGAAATTTCATTGAATAAAAAAAACTAAAATTAATGTATCCTACCTTCAACTTGTTCATATAGACAATACATAGTATAATATGACTTATTACACCATGTATAAGGACTGGACACATTAGTGAGCCACACTATTTATTTGGTTCAAATGTTCCTTCACAACAGTACACATGGTGGTGCAGTGGACTAGTGCGTTGGTGTTCGGATCAGGGGAGCACAGGTCCAAACCCCACTGCAGTCAGCATGTCGTTGTGTCCCTGGGCAAGACACTTCACCCCAACCTTCTCCTGTGGGGATTGCCCACAGTATTGAGTATGTAAGTTGCTTTGGATAAAAGCGTCTAACAAGTAACATGTAATGTAATGTGACTGTGGGACTGCTGCAGGGTGATACATACTTTTACTTCAATGTATGTCTGTGAATACTGTAGGTGTGCATGATGTTTGTACAACCACACACCAGTTTTGATGTAGGAGTCATACCTTAACAATGAAGCAGGGTAAAGAAAATGGAGTGGGATAAATAGTGTTGGCTCGAGGGGTTTTTCTACGTCAAGTGCTGTGCTTAAATGACTATGAAAGAGTGTGCCGTCCGTCCACGGTTCCATGCAGAATTGCCTTCCGCTTCGCACTTGTTCATCAATAGGGCTGATGTGGAGTCATGCCGACAAGGTTTGCTACTTAAGGGGCCTGTCTGAAAGCAGCGGAGCAGCCTTTATTCTTACTGTCAAGCCACAGTGCTCTCAATAAACACAGGTTACCTACCACAATGCGCAAATGCAAAATACTTGTCTTCTTCGTATGGAAGAAAACAAATAATCAAGTTATGTTATGCGTAGTGTAATTCCATTAAGAGACTTCATAAAAGCAAACTTTTGCTGTTTTAACTTTTAATAACCTATTCCAATCATTGAATAGCATGGCAACCAGATGCCCCAAATGCCTCACATGAAAACGCTTTTAATATAAATATATGTTGGAAATAAAAATGTCCTCAAGCCCCTCTGTATTTTCCAGCTCTGATGTCTATGAAAGTGTAACAGAAGGCGTTGAATATTCAATAAACACTGGTCTAGGAACCATTTAAGTGAGAATAAAATGGCAAGCCACCTGCTCTTTTCATTACAGCAACTGTTGATTTAGACACATGCTCTGCCAGAGAATTGCCATGTGACAGATTCACTCCCACCTAAACCCTGTATAACTCCGATCAGCTTTTGGCAGTCTACAAGCCCAGAAATTAATACATAACCACACACACAAGTTCATGCTTACTTTGTCATTACTGTCCTAGATCTGCTCTAATTAACAAACACAAGCCATGACGCACACTGAGACCAGCTTTCAGGGACAAATGTTCTCACACATGGAAAAATACAAAAATGTTTATAAACAGACACACAAACAGTTTATGACTCAAGGAAATGTCAGCATGGAGTGTTATCAGTGTAACATCTTGTCTTTGTCCAAATTCAAAAATTATTACTACTCATAAGTAAATGTCAAAGGGCTCCTATGTGAAAAAAATAAACTGGAGAATGACTACTTTTGACGATGTTTTATTTGATTGTTGCCTCTGTGTTTAGTGTCCTGTCTGTCTGTAACCTATTGTTACCACTGATCAGAGGCCTGTACTACGAAGCCGGATTTTCGGCGAGCTAACTTCTGGGGAAACTCTGGGTTTCCGGGCCTACGACGCTGGTTCACTTTTCTTAGCGAGCTAGATCTCCATGGTAACTTATGCTGAACGGCTAGCCTGGGGCCTATACTACGAATCAAGATTTTCATTTAGCAAGCTAACTTCAGGGATTTCCGGTCCTACGAAGCTGGCTCACTTTTTAGCGGGCTAGATAACTTATTCTGAACGTCTAGCCTGCACCGGAGCAGGATAGGTTCCAGGATAAGAGATCAACAGTGCGGAGTTCTTCTTCTTCTTTGCTTTAATGGCAAATCGCTTCCACTTGGAGCATACCGCCACTATACTGTTGATTTATTTAATGTATAAACTACCCATTGTTCATGTAGAACAGTGTTCACGTAAGCCTGCACATTGATTTTATTTTTCATTGAATGTAACCGTTTCAATGAGGATAAATCTATTACAGGTTGAGGTAGAAACCATGGTGGAACAGCTGATAACAACAGTGTGCAGAGTTTAAAGCGATCAAGTCGTATTACAGGATAAAGGAAATACAGTTTAAACTGCCGTTGCATTTCAAATCACCGACTGTGTGAACGTGAAAATGAATAGAATATCACCTCCCATCTTCAGAGCAATCTGACTATTATAACATTAGCGTTAAGAAAGCTTAATTAAATATCTGCCACAAGTTAACATAAGTAACCGGATCAAAGTAACATTACGTACAGTCGATGTGTCCCATTATCATTCATATCACATCATAATGTATCATATATTTCCTTATCTGAGTCAGCTTCTTGAGCCGTATCTGGCCGTGCAACACTTACAGTGTCACATACTGTATGCAGAAGTATTATTTTACCCCGGAAGTGAACCAGCGTCGTAGGACCGGAAACCCTGAGTTTACCCTGAAGTTACCTCGCTAAGCGAAAATCCGGCTTCATAGTACAGGCCTCCTGTGTCTCAATGAGATTTTACCTGTATAAATAAAGGCTAAATATAAAAGTGCAATGATGAACCCTACTCTGCAGTTTGCTTAAGCTCTATGGAGCATTTTGGTGCTTTTATTATCAGTTTTGGTTTTATGGCTCGCCACTTTCATGTTTTCATTCAGTCTCACATTTCTCATCGGCATTGTTTTCAGGTTCAACAGGCAGAAAAACAATTATAAACTTAAAGCCATAAACAAACTGTATGCTACCTGCCAAGCACCAAACAACAATCACTCAAAGTAAGCATCTTTTTCTCTTTTCTCAGGTCGAGCAAGCGGCCAAACACAGCTGAAAACGAGGGAATATTGTGTTTACATTGCTCTGTGTATGCTGAATGTGTAGATAAGCCACTGTTTGATTTTACATTTGTTATATCAACTTCATATATGTTCTGTAAGGTGGTGTTATACACCAATGTTGGTCAATGTTGTGTTAACAGCGTTTTTCAACTTCCCCAAGGAAGCCATAAAACAAAAAAAACAATAAATGTAGGTTTAACATAACTTTGGAATGATCAGTGATCATGATTAATCGGGTGATTTCTAGTCATTAATATTTCATATCCATATCAACTTATAAAGATACATTTCCTGAATTTCTTAAACCGCAAAATGAAATATAAAGCATAGCAACTCGTTTGAGATGTGGCAGCTCTGTTGGTGATCGTGTGTGCAGGCCTCTTGCGAGTTTCAGGAAAAAGAGAGACTTTGATTCTAAACTCTGATGTGAGCTCCACCATTTCTTCAGCTACGCAGCTCTGGAAAAAGGCCCAGCGTGTGATACTGAAACCAACAGAAATTATTTCAAGAGTTTTCTAGCTAACAGCAGTTGCAATTACAATGACAAAACGTTGCCTTGATAAATCAGTGAGTCTTGTGCCTAAGTATATTCTCACTGCTTATTAGAGACAGACAAAATGAAGAAGAACATTATGCATTACCTGGAGTGCTGCATTCTGAAATACCTCCCACTTCATTTGCTGTATTCACACACACACACCTATTTCTTTCCACTCTCGTCTTCCCTAGGCACTGCACTGATTGATTAGATATTGAAAATGGTCTGTCAGCGTGTTTTAGAGAAGTACTCATCTGATAATGAATGCAACACCTCGGTTGGGAGCTAATTATATTAGCGACACAACTTGGTTCTGCTGTCTTGCTCTCTCAATGGTGGCCCCGTCGGGAGACAACACAGCCCACCGCTCCAGCTGGGCTTGTCAATGCCCACATTAAAGATTTCCAATGGCCATGCCCACTTACTCCAACTCAAAATGTGCTTTGCCGCCAGCTACTATGACACATTCAGAGAAAGTTTCACACTGGTAGGAAGAATAATGATGATAAAAATGACAGTAACAGACACAGTTGCAAAGCTACCTGATCGGCAACGGCACGGGCCAATTTGTCCATCCTAGAACCAGCCTCTGCAATTTTCTTAGCCGCGTTGATCACATCTGAGGAGTTCTTCAGGGGGCCTTTGCCTCTGGGAAAATTCAAAGAGGGAGAAAATATTAAAAAGGAAATGTGGCCGGAGTTACAGAGGCAGAGCACATGCAGAGATTCCTTTTAAAGACCCAGTTCACCCCTGAGCTCATACAGGAGCAGCTAATTTGCTGCGGCAGCCATTAGAAATATATGACATTGCAATAAACCAACAGTACGCAATTTCCTAGACATTGGATATGACAAATACAGTATGCCTTTGTCCCTAGAGATGCCATTTGAATCACAAAGAAACATGTTTTCTTAACAACAAAAACAGGAACATTTTCAGAACAAGGAAATAAAACAATAAAGGGAAATAATGGCTAACAACTGAGTATTTGTTCTGTGTTGTTATTTCTTGATCTGCCAGCATGTCAAAGTCATTGTGGCTAAATGATTGTGTTTGCGTTTGTGTAATGTCGGATTTCTATTCAGTGCTAAGATGACATTCCTTCTCAGTTTGTTCACGCCAATCTGAGTAACCGGGGTCAATGCCAAGTAATGATGGTGCAGTCACAGCACCACAGCCATAATCACTCATGAGCAATTACTAATGGCTCGGATTCTCGGTTTTTTTCACCTCTTATGGTTAGTTCGATGCCATATACTGTAATTGTGGAGTGGCTAAGAAATCCATACACATGGCAGATAACTATCACTTTGGCATGAGGGATTTCGCTGATATGTTGAGGCGCAGATGGGGGCGATTGAGAGGAAAGCTGCTGGCTTTTAGTAACAAGATTCTAAATGCAAATAGATTATCTATTACAGTATATCTTTGAATCAAAGCATTGCTTTGTAATCTGAGCAAAATAAAGGTTGGATGGGTCACTTTGCCTTTCACAAATCAGTGTGCGGCTCTGCGTTGCAAAGGCAAGATAGTTCCTTAGCAATCCCACTTGATGGCACTGTATTTACTCACTGCTCCAATTGTTTCATATAAACCATAAAGGGGTTTCTTTCATAAAGATGATCCTCCAGAGATTTATCACCTGAGAAATGACCTTCTGTCACAGTTCTGCTTTCTTTCTCACCTATTTTCTGCATTTACATTCCTGAGTCACCTGGTAGCCACACCTTGTCTCTCTCTCACTCTGTTACACCCATCAGCTCCATTTAGTATTTAGGCCCACTTCACTTTCACCTCAGTGCCAGATCGTACTTTGCACTATGCCAGTCTTTCCCGTATTTACCTCCAGATTGCTCTCCAGGTTTCGACCCTGCCTGTCCCTGACCATCCTGCCTCGTCTGTTTCCTGACCCTGCCTGTACTCTGATTATTCTGCCTCGCCTGCTCCCTGACCTGTTCTGTACCTGCGACTCCCGTCTTGCCTTCTCCTGGATCCCTCGCCTGTCCGCGACCAGCCCTTTGCCTACTATCTGCCATTTTGTCTCCTACCAGCCTATTGCCTACAATAAAGCTGGTTACCGACTATCCCTGGTTTCCCGTGTGTTGCACTTTGGTTCTCAGCTCGTTTGTGACACCTCCATCCTCAGCTTGAAACAAAAAGAAAAGAGGAGGGGGAGCCTGTGCCTGCTCAGAATTCTACGAGATACAGCTAAATGCTCCTGTGATTAAACACATATCATGTTCCAAACCACATCAAGGATTATTTCTGAAACAGTATGGAGCTCAAATGCTTATTTTCATGTGGGTTTACCACAAGGTGAGTTCCTTTTTATATCCTGCTTTTTTACACTTAGGCCCAATTCCAAACCACACCCTACCCACTCCCACTCCGTGACGGAGTGAACCTCGCAGCTAAACGAGGCTCCCTCCTGTCAGATGGAGGGAGTAAATATAGCGGCAAGCTTTGGAACAAACTCCCCTATCTCCGGTAGAAACAGGAAATGCCGTAACTGTATGTAACAACGGTTTCAAATCAGCATCACTTGGAATATTTTTTTTTAATGAATAACTAACTCCAAACATCTTTAATTGTGTTAATTAAAGAGGCCGTCCCCTCCCTACAGGCCGATCACGCAGACTGCGTGGGGCCTCACCTTGCGGAGGGGGCCTCATCTTGCGGAGGGAGCCTCAATTGAGCCGCTGCGAGGCTCCACTAGCATCCCCCTACCCGTAGACGCTCGTGAATAAGAGGGCCTCATCATATAACTCTGCGTGGGGCCTCAAGTTGGCCAGGGACGGCCCTGTGTCATTAGATGCTTGCTAATGTAAACCAAGATCATGTTAAGTCCAAAACAGTCGGGCATTGTTTCTGATAGCAACGTTTCTGATAGGGCCGTGGGTGTAAAGCCAGCCCACATCTCCGATATTACGTCATATCGGACGCAAATCTGGATCAGCTCTGTTGTACCTCCGTTTTTAGAGATTTGGGTACGGAGGAAAATAGAGAGGGTTTTGTTTTCTGACACTTTGTGAGTTCCCTGGCACACCGGGGACACATATTTATGTATAAAAGACATAAGTCCCCTTTAAGACATACAGTAGCAGGGAGTTGTTTGTTTGTTTGTAACCTTTATTTATCCAGATAAGTCCCATTGAGATCATAGATCTCTTTTTCAAGGGAGACCTGCAGCAATTAGGTTCCACATGAAACATAAAACAACATAAAACAAACAGTTGTTTGCAGTGATACACTGCAAACAACTGTAATGATACACTACCTAGCCATAGTCTGTCCCTAGCCAGCACCTAACTGCAGGAGAACAAAGATAGCGACTAGCTAGTGAACATAGCAAAGCCTTCTAGAGTTTGTGTATTTGCTGTATGTTAAAGAAACGTATCTATCTAACAAATTATCCGTATGCACTTACATTTTGATAATGCATCACTATTGTGTTCACACAATGTGCTTTAACTGCCTTAAAGTGTGATATTTACCTGGTGAAGTCTGTCATCTCCATCATGATCATACACATCTGCTTGGCCAGCACAATGATGTCATTGCCGTTGTCATCCCACTTGGCCACTTCTGCATCTAGCTTGCACTTCTCCTGTCGGAAGCTCTCCACCTGCTCAGCAATCTTAGCCTTCTCCTCCTGGGGAAGCTGTGCCATGATAGCCTGCAGGCAACCCAGGAGCGTGGAATAAATACAAGCATTAGACTAGGAGGCAAGGGTTGTTAGGGAGCACATTTGAGCAGAATAAATTGGAAGAATTGCTCATAATGAGGGAAATGCCAGAGGAGAAGAATTTAGGGAAAGGGGGGGGGGGGGATAAGGTTGGGGTGGAAGGAATGATAGGGAAATGAGGAAAGGGGCGAATAAGAACAGGGATTAGTTAAGGAGAAAAAGAATAAAGCAAGGAATATAAAAAAGAGAGCTGTCGCGCCATTTATTCTATTTTTTCATTTCGGTCTACTTTTTAATCCGCCCTACAAAACTTGAACACTAAGTCTGCAGTCAGACTATCCCTGCCCCTTGAACACTCAAAAAATAAAGTTCTAAACTTTACGTTTAATGATTGGACCTTTTCAAACCCCTTGACATCTTATATCCATGAAGAGAAAATCAATTTTTGCCTTCATTTTTCCCTCATTGGCCTTTGGGGGCAGGTCCAAAATGGCATAAATCTTGAGGCAAGGTCACAAGCGCAATGAGGACCAAGTATTATTTGGGAGATAAATGTATAATTACCTCGCTTCTTAGGCCAGAGAATGAATAATGCATGTGTTCAACATTATGTCAGGGAGGTGAGATGGAAGGAAGAGAAACCTGGTTTCCATTAGGTCGATTCTATTGACCCGAGAGGCAGAGACAGAAAACGAGTACAGTAAAGAAAAGAAAAGTCACCATTGTTTTTTAACCTCATCTATTATTGACTGTCCTCCAAGAATTGCTATTCTCTCAATGAAATAATCGCCCTTGTCCCCCTTTCCCCTCTTCCATCATCCCTTTCTCTCACAGCAAAGCTGGTGTGGGGGTGCAGGGTGAGCTCAGTGAGAAAGTGCGTCACTTAACTCATGTCCCCTGCTAGATGTGTCAGGAGGAAATTGAAAACAAAAAATATAGATGACTTGTCCTTCTGAAATAGTTCGAAAAGAAAATAAGCTGAAACAGGAGGGGGCCCACAATGAAATATAATTGAAATAACAGACAGCAATAGAGAAGCATGGAGGCACAAGTTGAGGCCAACAGCTGTGTCCATGAGCTTGGGCCTTCTGATCACTTTGTGAACGAGGGGCGCAACGCTTTGATGGCGGTTAGCTTTAAAGAACCCAAACGGCGTAAACAAACAAGCAAACCCAGCCCCCTCAAGCCCAGTGTAGATTTCCACTGCTGCTGGTGCCAAGACACACAAACAACAGTGAAGCAGCAAATCCCATTTAAGCACGTGTGGGGGGAAAACACTGCTCACATTTAAAACAAATACAAAGTTAATATGTATTTAGACTGCACAATGAGGAATACACAATTTAAAACAGGCCACTGATTCCAATGGGGCAAACTATTCACTGTGCAGGTGTGACTATGAATGATGGGTACAACACAGCAGTCTGGAAACACTATTTATTAAATCTATAACAAACAACTACTTTAAGTCTGCTCATCTACAAGGCAACACTCTTCCTTAATTTAAATGACTGATGATCCCTACTTTATTTGGCTTGGGTTAATTACAGGAAAACATACATTTAAAGCCCTCGTGCTTGTCCTAAATAACACTAATGTATACTAATATATAAATACAAACTATTTTTTGATATACATTTGGTTTGGGCTCTGGGTAGCCAGTAGCTCTCTTGGGTATGGTTTGCTTATCACCTGCTCATGTTCAATGTGGCCTAGCACATGATGTAGGCAGAGCTGTACAGTAATGCCTAATCAATCATGACACAGGTGAGTGCACGTGCCTCAGGGCACATCGTTATGACCCGAAACTCGAGGACGGTCGTAAGCATATCTTTACTGCTCATTTCATTGCTGCACCCAACTGTTGAGGCATCAATTATTCACTTATTTCTATAATTACATCGACCTGCATGCCCCTGGTGTCAAAACAGTGGGTACGGAATTGAGAAGAAGTACAGTTATGGTTTTGCTATGTGTCATTGTTAGGAGACAGATGAGGAAACTAAATCGGGAAATCGAGGCAATCTGGCTATTTCTGTAAATGCAATCAAAATGTTTTTCCTACGTCTATACTGTTTTAAACTAAGAGCAACTGCTTTCGTGAACAGCTAAAAGGAACTTAAAAGTATCTTGAAACTCTACAATTTGGATTGGAAATTCCTTTTTTTAAATTGGGGATGAAAGGAGGTCGGGGAGAGAGTGAGGGAGAGATTTGGTTCGTATTCAAATGCACTCTGAAAATTGTGTGACAGAAAAGAGAGAGCATCAGGGATGAAGAGAGAGAGAGAAAAAGGCAGAGAGGGGTTGTGAACACAAAGGAAAGCTGCAGCACAGGGGTAAACATGAGCCAATTGCGACGTCAGGGGAGCAGGAAGGCACTTGGTGAAGCCCCCCCCCCCTCTTCCCCTGCTCTCTAGAATTCACTTATCCCCAAATCCCTTCCCCTACTTTACTGATAACAACAAGGAGCGGGCCTTGGGAGCTTAACATAGTGGCAAATCCGGCCGAGGGAATGCTCTGCCAATACACTCTGCGCCTCGGCTACGTCTGCGGGGATTAGAGCGCTTTCCGGGTTTCTTCACCGCGCACGGCGTCTTGAAATGACTTTAATTTGTTTCATTTGAAATAAACTGCCCAGACACTCAGAGTTCAATTTTATGGATGACCTATCAACAGCGTTATCCAATCACTGTGTTAAGAAATGTTGAGTGTATGTGTGTGCATTATCCGTGGTGTGTTATAGGAGTAGACTATGCGTCTGCGTTTTCTAATAGAAAGAGATACTATGTACAGGCCTCCCTCCCCTGTGTGTTTCTCTGCCTTCTCATTATGCATGTTTGCTCAAATAAGTTAGCATAGGTATAATGGAAGTGACAAGCAGAGCACCACACGAGGCAGCTCGGGGAACAAAGGCTCCTGGGATTGCCCTGGACTTGATTTGATTTCTTTCTACAGTGAGCAAGAGTGAGACAGTGAGATCGAGAAAGTGAGAAGGAGAGATGTTACGCCTGTGTCCTGTGTGTGATACCCGCTCATATCAGGGGCCTGGAGGGATCATGACTGTAAACCTCAGTGTGCTCATGTCAGCTCCTATGGAGAAAATGGATTACACTTCCTCTTGTCTGTTTGAATAGAGACACAGAGCACCAGTGTGCACTTGGCATGACCGTGAGAGGACAGCAAGCTTTATCCTGACACGACAGGCTGATGCCGACTGGGCAGATCACCAGTGGTTCACTGCAAACACATCTTTTATGGATGTGCTTGCCTTCTGCGTGTGTAAATGTTTAGTCTCTGAGGGCATAGCAGTGTCTATAAGTGGAAATACAGGCAATATCAATTAGCTGTGTGAGATGCTTTGTCAGTATGCCAGATGTAAAGAATGTTGTACACGATAATGCCTACTATATGTGTATATCACGTTTGATAACACGATGCAATACATTTCCTAGCATTTTATCTGATGCGAGCTTAAGCGCACAGCCTCCATATTAAGATTGCATGAACAATAATTACATTCAATCACCCTTTAATCCACCTTATAACACGTATTACAGGGACTAGTTGTGACAAACGGACATGCTGTGACTTCTCTACTACAAACTGTTACCAAGAGGAGCTGCCCACTCAAAGCACAGCTGAGCGCCCGAAAAAACTGTGTGGTGCTGTGAAGCTCCCTTGTGTGGCAGTGCTGGTGCATATAAGCTCAGATGGCCCTGCAACTTTACGCAGCGGGAGCCGTGGTGGGAGTATACATAAAACCGAGTCAAAGCACTTCACACCCAGGAACCCCACAGCTCTCCTGGAGTAGCTATTGTACTCCCAAAGGATGGATCTGTTCTTTTTGTTCATGGATGGGTTTTGGATTTGACAAACTTTTACAAGATGGCTCTTTGTTTAACAGTTGAATCGTGTAATCAAAGAAAGCCAAACACAGACTATTGTGTATTAATGAGAACTGCTTAATCAATATTTATTAGAGTATTATAATGTTTATTTGATCTTGACATGTGTGTAACATGCTGATTATTTGCGAAATATATATACAACATATTTTATCCAGTAATAGTCTTTCCTTAAAATGTACCAATGCCTAATAAAAACATCAGAAAAAGGCCATTTTAACTTTTTCTGTAAGAGTCAGATGTAATTAAAAAAAGGTCATGATTTTGTCATTTGGTATGATTAAGCATGAATCATTATGCCATTATTGATATTTGTGTACACATTGACCAATTTTGTGCAACCTTTGTATTGTGTTACTTAAATGTACAGTATTATCAGCTAGCCTTAATTATGAAAGGCAGCATGTTTGCAGTTCCTTAGCATCTGAATTGGTATTTTGTTTTGTTTTAAGTACTATCAACAGGCATTAGGCGCTTTCACACCCGAGTACTTTTCCCCGTACTTTTCCCTTTTAGTTCCGATAGTTCCTGGGATTTTGCGTTCACACCAAAAAAGAGAACTTAGTTCATGAGAACTTTTCCCCCCTTTTCAGTCCCTGCTAGAGAGGTGGTACTATCCTGGGAGAAAAAAGTTCCAATTTCTGATTGGCTGGACGAATTGCAAACCACGGCCCGTAAAACTCTGAAAAGTTTTGTGAAGCCGCCATTGTATTTGCTGGCATTAGCATTATTAGCATTAGCATTAGCCCCTCGCACCAACGGAGAGAGAATAACTTGTGGCAACACAAAAAAAAACATGGGAGTGGTGGAGTGATGAGGAGGTGTCGGCGTTCTGGCGATTTGGGGACTTCGGGTGGCAGTATACACCGTGAAGTGGTTTGCGGCCTGCCAGTAAACCCAAAGCAGAAGAAGAAGAAGTGACGTCAGCGGCTTCATTTGCGTAATCTTCCCTCAGGGACTTATTCCGGTGTGAACGCGATCTGCTCTTTAGTTCCGTGGGGGAACTAAGTGCTGGGAACTAAGTACGGCAAAGTACTTGGTGTGAAAGCGGCTATTACAATGAGGAATACAGCTACAGTATATAGATTCAAACACAACAAGCTGCTATTTCGGTTATATTTATTTCTCCCTACTTTGTGCATTACCCCCCTGTGTGTGCAGACTGTGTAGAGATTCAGGCAGTATAATACAGGCCTGCGCCATGGGGAGAGGCATTGGGCCAAGTCATACTCCTGCCATCCACAATCTATTCAACATGCTACACACCAATAGAGCCTCTGTTTTGCTGGAGGGGAGCGAGCACTGATACCCTCTTAATGTTCTTTAAGCTGGGCCCAAGTGAAAAATTGCTAATGTGCCACAAAGCCCAGGCTCTGGTGATCGCGACTGAAGCCTTGGCACAGCACTACAGTGCTTCTTGTGTTTGTTTTTTTCTGGCATCTAAAGGGAATTTGGTAATTACTTTTTTGTTTATGATTTCAATTTTACACCTGCCGCCCCCAAACACTGCTTATTTAAAATAATCCTGCTTGTTAGGATTACTTACAGAAAATGGACTTTAATGCTATTTAAGCGGAACTAGTTGGAAGAATCGATTCCAGTATGGTAACGGAACAGGGGTGTTGAGGTGGGAAGCAGTTCAATTCGCACCCTACGACTGACTCTATTGCACTATAGAGACTTACAGTATACAATGAATGTAGGCTTGTTGCCCAGTCTTTACCTAAACCAATGCATGTTGGCTTTATCTTCTTTTACATGTTAAGTTCCATAACTGATGCGCACTCAGGTAGTTCTCCGAATAGTGGGGAGATGAACATCGACTCACCCGAGCACTCTGTCCGGCAATGAGCTGGTCATCTTCAGTCTGGACACTAGTCCTGCTGCGAGTATCATAGTCCTCCTGTTCAAAGTCAGAGTCATCTTCAAGCTCCTCTGGTGTCTGTGAGAAACACAAAGACAAAGACGGGCAAACAGTCAGAGAGGGAGAATTTGGAAAAAGAAATGAACAAACATACAACTCTTAAACTGACAGTTGAAAAGAGCAGATTTGACTCCATGTCCCATTGTATAAGAATATAGACTAGAGTAGAAGACAACATTTGTGTCTGTTTTGTCGTTCAATAAACATTACGACATTGAGCGTTTTAGATCAAACCAAAGTCAGCATATGGCAAAGAGAGATGCCACATAATAAAAAAGTGAAATAATCTTCACTTCTCTTTCAATCATTAAATAAATAAATGGCTGACATTTAAAAAAAAATCAGAAATGTGGAATTATAGGAATTTCAAATGTACAGCACTAATTTAATTGTTGAAAAGTAGAGGTATGGATAGCAACAATGATTCCCTTTTAGATAGCAGTCAAACAGGGACACATATACTTAAACCTTTACATTTAGAGGTAAATATCTGGACACATTAGAACAAAACCTGGGTCAGTGTCTTTGGTTCCCTACACATTAACGTATGGAACCAAAGTGAGTGAGATAAAAGAGGGTAACTTTATTTTTGACACTAAAGAGACACTGGAGAGAGAGATGCTGCCAATGGACATCACTGCCAATGGGTAATTTCTGCCCATCATGGGAGCTACTTTATGCAACATCCGCGCCATGCCTGGTTGCCAAGAATCACCCATTGTTTGACGTGTTCTTGATTGCACGACTGCACAAAGCTTAAGCTTGGCTGATTTAAAGAGAGCAAAAACAAAAGAAACATAAATACCCAAGAGGCCCTGGCAGGATAGAAGTAAAGAAGAATCTGATGTGGGAGATATATTGATGAAAATTGAGACGTCATATTTACCCAGTGCTGACGTGAAGTGTTTGGACAGGGCACCTGGAAAGTCTATGAAGTATGTGCTGATTGTGAGTAGTGGGTGTTTGTGTGCGTGTGTCCATGCATGTGCGATGCTAGAGGGTATAAAAACCACCCTGTGTTAGTTGTAGGGGACATTTGAATGATGAAAGTCATATTAGTAACTTAAGGTACTCTTTTCTTTATTTTGTCACCTGGCTTATGTCAGCTGCCACGAAATATCAGCTAATAAATTGCTTGATTCATTACTAACAACCTTGACACCATTTAAATTGGTTTGTGAAGCTACGACTCAAGCATTAGACTATATTTTACGGATGGTCTGTCAAGTCTGGTGTTATTGCTTTCAAGATCCACGACTGCAAAGAAACCATTTTTAAAGCAAACTCGTAGCAGGAATCTTTTATAAAGATTAAGAATGTTGCTTTTATCAGTACATATTTGCACAGTCTTACCTTGCACAGTAATCTTATTTTGTGGCTTTTAGTATGATTTACAGTGCTGTGTGGCAATTGCAATTCTTTTAAAGTACAGTAATAACAGTCCATTGATTTCTCTGGAGGTGTCATGTAATAAAGAAAACAAACATAATTACTCCACCATGCTAAATAACTGGGAAAACCATTGGGAGCATTAGCAATTTTGGGAAAAATGTAATGTAATAAACTTAGACTTTTTTTGCATCGGCTCAAATTAAGAAAGTAAATCATGAATAACCTTTTTTATAATGCTGTCTCACTAAGATTAGTGGGTAAGCCAGCTAACCTCAGCTCAGGCATGTTGATCTCATGAAGCCGGCTCACTCTTAACTGGGATACATCACCATGGTAACACATAGTGGATGCGTTACATGCTGCTGAGGAGAATATGAGATCAAAACGTGAACATGTGTAAACTCATCATTCCTACATGATGCTGACATTTAAAAAATCCCAGTGTTTACAGAGCTGTCACGGTTATTCTGAGAGCGCTGCGAGTTCCCCTATTTACAGGCAGCGAGAATGTAGCCTCTCTATGATGGATTATTGTATCAGAGATATCATAAACGATTTACGCATAACTCATTTTAGACTGGCACTAGAGCAGGACTACTACTAAACAGCTCAAATGCTAGTAGACCATAGTCTTTGGTAATAATGAATTAAATGTACTGTAAACTGGCGATGGCTGGTAATTGTGATGCATTTCCTTCTTAGTATTCCCAACAGTAAAATATACATTTAACATTAGTAAATTAAAATGTTTTCAAGCTTAGCTAGCTGGATCATAACGTCCAGGGAAGTATGACCAGATGTGAACCAGCTGCAGAGACTGGTCCTTCAGTTCAATGGGGCCCCGGATGACACAGTGCATGTGCAGGTGCATGGGAAGATTGTTCTGCCAAAGAAATACTCAGTAGATTGCTTTCTTATTTTAATTCTGCTGTTAACCTTGTGATCATCAAAGGAGAGGATACAATTAATGTTATTGTGATTATTAACATCAGCCTTTTCAAACTGTATTTAATTGTCTCAAAATATGTTAAAAACCATGCAGCCCCTCAATGCAGCCCCTCAAATTGTATGTAATTCAATGCTACTCCTTTCAATTTCGAGTTAACTTTGTACTTTTTGCTTGAGACATGCTTTAGGTCTTATTTTCTTGGAAATAGGACTGGTTGTAAACACTGGTTATATTAAAGTGGCCAGTCCCCGACCACTGTTCAATTTAACACATTCCATTGTATCCAGTACTTGCAGTATTTTTCTGTCTGTGTGTTGTTTGTATGCAAGTACATAAAGGCCAGGACAAAACTTTTATTATAACTTTACACTCTTCTCAAGACCTGCCTCAATTTTTACACACTGTGGAGAATTGGTTTCTTAATCCATGGACTGCTCGTAAGATCTGTGCTTTAAAAATTCTAAAGGAGCAATTACTCGGCTTAAGTGGGAGAAAAATAACAGAGAGGCCTAAGAATGTGTGCACAATAAACTATTACATGTGGCACCAACATTTGCTATCTATATGATGGGGTTAGACAACAGAGAAAGCAAGGATCCTCCGAGTTGTTTCCTCAGAAAGTAATTGAAGTTGGATGGGATTATGAAGCCAGCTGGTCCCGGGCAGTTCAAAGCTGCCTGTTTTACATTATTTACCAACATCAAATTATTTTCCATAATTAGATTTTTTCCAGAGCTGCACTGGGAAACCTTCCAGCCTGCATAAAGTTGAATAAATGAATTACATGGTGAAGAGAGAAGGGCCAGTTCGGGTGAAAAATGCAGATACTGTAACATCAGAGAGGCTATGTGAGGCAGTAGCTGCTAGTGTCTTGTTTATGCATCTCTATTTGTAACTACATGCTGTAAAATATTCTACCAGCTTTACAAAACAAATCATGTGAGAAGCGAGACATCTCAAATGGGAGTTCAGTAGAATTTCAGATATCAATTATCATCCTTAGTGCAGGTATATTTTTTGAACAGGAACATCCCGTATTGTCTAGGACAGGGGTAGGCAAGTAAGTTTGGCCGTGGGCCAATTTTTTCTCTGAGCCACAAGATAGCGGGCCAGAACATAATCAAAGCCTAATTCAAGGAATTTATTTTTGGTAAGAAGGCGCAGCGCCCCTGTTCCCCAGTTCAGAAAAAACTCTGATATCGCTGATGACCCTCCCCATCAACACTCTGATGCGCAATCAGATCCGCTGATGATATAGGCGCCCAATCCAGAGCCTCTGGCTAGACCCGCCCAAAGGGAGGCTCGTCCTCTCTAGCCCCATTTCAGTCCCATGTTAAAAGCCAGGGCTATTATCTGTATTTTAACAGACTTATCTTTTAAATTGAGGTTTATTTATTGTTCTCTTCAAAGTTTATTTTTCTTTGAAATTTTAGGGAGGATGGTCCTCCCTTTCCTCAATGGACGAGCCTCCACTGAGCCTCCACTGAGTAAAGTAGAGTTATTTACTAGGTAGCAGTGTTATTTAACATACTTTTATTCTGATAAGTATTGTCAAGTTCTCTGGGTTTTTGGAATTTATTTGAGTGTTTGCCCACATTTGAGAGGCTTGAGGGGCAACAGAGGACGCATGGACAACTCAAATCCTTTTTCCTTTTTTTTATTTCAACTTTTCAAGGACACATTAGGATTCTTTCAGGTTGAAAACCTTTAAAAAATTTAAAAATAATTAATTACAGCATGTTTTGCTTTGCAATTTATTTAATATATTATAACCTAAATGAATCAGTAAACAAGTATTTTTTCTCAAACTCAATGTATTTAATAGTTAAATAAGTACTTTAATTGACCTGGTTCCCCACAACCACACATTTGCCTTGAAATGACCCGCTCTATCGAAATCAGTCAGAAGTCGCAACGGCTCATTTCAAAATAAACGTGGATTTGCGTAAAAAATTGTTTTTCGGGGTTTGGGTGTTTTGTTTGATTTTAACTAAACAAAGTCTTGGATTTCAGAACATGAAACTTATATTTCCAAAATCACACGATAAATACATGTTTGTAAAGGGAAGATGACAGCTCTCCTTTCGCGCTCTGCTCTTCCGCAGCGCTGCCCCCCCCTCCCTACGCTGACATTATGAATGTAGGCATATAGTAATCATAGATAACACGGCAGGGTCCGTTACAGTTTGTTTTCATCTGATTTCAAATAAACAAAGTATTGGCTTTCAGAATATTAAACTTGTTTCGGCAAATTCAGATGATAAATACAACTTTGAAGCTTGTAACGGCATAATTACAAGCGGAGAACGGAGTAACTTGACGTCACAGCAGGCATAACAACAGCCGGTGTTTCTTGTGAGTGTTTTCCCCGGGAAACAAACACAA
>CALSBZ010041821.1:428889-454190 GCA_943591055.1 Gobionotothen gibberifrons
GCACATCAGGGTTGCTTTGATGTGAATATTGACTGATGGATTCATAAGCTACAATGACAGGTAGAAGGGAACAACATGCTAACATGCAACTTTGTGTATGGTAATGCATGACGTGGATAAGTTAATGAAAAGTAACTTGCACTGAAGTTCTCGTTTGTAATTAGAGCTCAGATATTTAATGGTTTAACTAATTTGTCAACCAGCAGAAATGCATAAAAAACAGTGTTGAGGATTAATTAGGTCGTTTAAATCATGTTCCAAGCTAAATGCCAATAAATGCTGGCCCCAGCCACTCAGATGTGAAGTGTGTTGCTTTGCTGATGTAATAGATGATAGCAAACTGCATATCTTAAGGTGTTTCAAGCGGACATACAAAAACATATAACCACGTCAACATGGGCATTTCATAGACCAGGCGATGAATTGATTAATCTAAGAAAATAAACACCAGATTTATCAGTAATGAAAATAATCATTAGTTTCTAAGTTATCCATATTTTTTATCTCGAAGCCAAGCTAGCTCTATGTGTCGAACATTGTTTTAATTTGGAACATTCCTTTGCCATATGATTTTGAGATGACTGAAATTCAACGCTCTACTGGAATATTTATAACCATGAGTGCATTGCTTTGCTCTCTTTTTATACAATTTTTAAAATACTGTGTGTTATGTTTAGGCTGGATCCTTTCTGTGATGTTTTCTTCATGTTATTCCCATGTGTGTGTGTTTGGGTTTCCTCTGGGTGCTCTGGGTTCCCTACCCGGTACAAACACATCCAGTTTTGGACAATTGGAAACTTGAAGTCGAACGGCCTGTACTGTATTGGCCAATTTGAGTGTGAATGTCTTCCACATTTTAGGCTATATCATGGCCTATGTATGCTGTGGTCAGCCTGCATTAAAAGTGATTTGAAGAAAATTGCATAAATGGAATGATGGACACAATTGTGAAAAATAGTACATATTTTATAGCAGCTCAACACATTGTGAAACTAAAAGTAGACGGATCATCCTAAAGAAGTAGTTGAGCGTTGACATTTTGCTGGCTGGGTCTTCTGTGTTACCTGCAGGCTGTAGTGCTCTATATTATGTATACTGCACATCAGTTGGAAGCGCCTAGTCTAATCTGATTGGCTTGTGAGGAAACACCCGGGGCTCCTTTGCAAAAGCAGTCCTCAATATGTGGGTGGAGATCTGAACAACTTGATAAATCCCATATATTCTTATCCAAGCAGCCCTCAACAAAACATACTTGGTTGTCTTATTTAACTGTGTGTAGGCTGATAGGCACCCAATACCCAAATGTATATACAAAAGCACTGAAAAAGTGAATTTTACATAGTTTGTCCGTATGTTGATGCTTACTGCTTTCACTAAACTATCTTCATGTATGGAGTGATTAAACACATCTTAATACACTGAATAGCATGAAGATAGGTTTTAAAGAAATGTATACATCAATTTATAAACACATAAATGGCAAAAGCCTCGACACAAAAGAGTAGATACACCCAGTTTAAAAGAGTAAAAAACGTTCATCACCTTGTCAAAGCTGCAGTCACAGGTTTCTGGGTTTCTGCTCCACTATTCCACGTATTAAACTATTAAATCCTTTTATACCCTCCTAAAGACTGTCATTGTTAGCAATGAATGAGGCGAGAATATACCTTTCTAGTTTTGCACAGTGGCCAGTTTATTTAGTAGGTGGCTTTTCCTCTCACACAGCTTGGAGAAGCCTTTGAGGAGCACCTCTTTGAAAGTGTTGGAAGTTTGTTATAAGCCTTTTAGCAGGGTGGATTCATGCTGAGCTGTGAAAGTGCTGAAGGAGAGCAGGTCTGCCTGTACAGAAGCATCCGGATCTCAGGAGTAGGTTTGATCGCTCTAAGTCGTTTAAACTACCACGCTACATCTTCACTGTGAGTCTTCAGGGATAGAGAGGGAGTGTAGACAGCGCTACAGCTGTCTCTTTAATTTCAAATCTCTTCTTAAAAGTAGCTTGACATTGTGTGAGAACAGTAGACAGCATTGCAAAAGGTGGGGGCTTCATTTGGAAAACACAAGTAGCTCTGCACACAAGTCAATAACCCGTAATCATTAAAGAATATATTTCACCAGTATGCCACCCTTCTCATATTGTTGTAAACCCTTATTGCATAACCGAGGTCTCACTGGGCTCAAGGCTCTAAAATCTATCAATTATCTCCCTACCTTTTCATGAATGAAATGATATGGTGAATCTGCTGAAATTAAGACTCTTACCTTTTGCAGCTGATGCAGACAATTATATTCATGGGAAGAGCTGTAAATCCTAATATTTTTTGAAGATATAATAATGGAGTTAGAATTAGACCATGGAATATTGAAAGTTGTCATTAGTGAGGATGGGGGTGTGTGGGATTGTGAGTGAGGACCAGTGGGTTTAAAGGAGCAGCAATGTTTCAACTATCTACCCCTGGTCCTTCATTTTAGTAGGAAAAAATAGAGTACCTTTTCCAAACGGAAGACAATGCACACAGTTCAAAGTACAAAATACAACCGTCTGTAATATCTAAGTGTTTACTCCAGGGCATACCCCATCGAAATTAAGTCACATATATTCCTTAAGGTTTCAATGTCAACTGGAAGCAGCATGTGTTAGAGCAGCCAGTGCTTCAGCGGCCAATATTGAATACAAGTTTGAAGCTGGTCTGTAATCAACTTGGTAATGGATACTTTGTGGCCATACTTTATTTTTTTGGTTATTTTATGTTCTATCAATTGTCTAGGTTTCCAGTATGTGTATAAAGACAAAGTCAGTCTTAATTTTGTAATTAGTTGACAATAAATGCATGTTTGTATACATTCAGAGTCAAGTTAATTTCTCCCAACATAAATGCGATCTGCCCAAGCAAATATAGACCTTGCCTGAATTGGAAAGATGAAAAGAGCTGATGATGGACATTTGGCACACAAGCCAAAATAGCTGAGAATCATCTCTGTCTTCCACAACGGAGCCAAAACACAATGCAGCAAAGCTTTTCCAAAGCTTAAATGATCATCCAGCACTGAAACAAGTTATATAATATGTATTAAAAATAACTATCATGCCATTTTTTTAAATGTAGCTCTCTGAACAAGATTTGAAAACCGGATTCTTTTAAATCCAGCTTGGAGTTGAACCACTGTCTTTCACTCAGGGAACAATTAAACGATGTTTAGGAGGCAGGGAGGCGTGTGGTGCAGTGGGTTGTGCGTTGGTTTTCGGATCAGGGGGTCTCAGGTTCAAACCCCTCTGCAGTCAGCATGTCGACACTTCACCCCAAATTGCTCCTGTGGGGATTGCCCACGGTATTCAGTATGTAAGTCGCTTTGGATAAAAGCGTCTAACAAGTGACATGTAATGTAATGTTGCTGCTCAGACAAATTCTCATCACATCATGTCAGAGGCCAACATTGTAGCTATAATCAGTTGTAAATTATTTATTTATTCACATGACACAATTTTGATCATATGTTTAAAATCTGTTTCATTTAGCAATGAGCCGCAACATATGAAGAACTGTGATAGCTGGATTTGGACCTTCCTCTTATGAATGAATCCACAGTTGTCTGCTGCAGAGCAACATTGGCATGTAAAGATTAGGCAAGGTGCCATACTGCGTGTTACCATCACTGAAATACATAGATGGATTACCGAGCTCTGAGTTGGTCAAATTTTAACACTTAATTTACCAAAAAATATATCAAATTGTAAAGAAAATATTGGCCTCAACTTTTTATTTTTGTCGAGACATTCCTAGAGAAAGAATATGACTGTTACTTACGGGGCCTTAAAGATGTTGGTCCTTGCTCTTCTTTTCTTTCAGAGCAACCCTCTGTGATAGGTCATCTTTTTTTAAACTTTTGGGTTTTAATCGCAGGTTGATTTTAATTTAATGCGTTTTTTCCATCTTTACTCCTCAGCTATTTAATAGCTGTTATGAATAGCCGTTGATGTCAAGCATAGTGGAAGCGAGATGGGAAGACCTAACATGTCATATCATAGTGATTTGTATTGCGAAACCACTATCATTATCATGAATGGATAATCAAAGGAAAAAGCTTGACAATAACCAAATACATTTCTCCATCAATTCCCTCTATCAAATGACTATGAAGAGATGGGGGTAAAACACGTTATTATAAAAGCTGATAAAAACGGCAATACAAACCTTTAAAAGAGATCTGTAGTGATTTTATTAATGTAAACCTTCTTTACCTACAATAAGACGGAAACTAGCTATTTGTTGTAACAAAATGTACCATATACAAACATGTTGACTGAATCAACACCTCTACGGTTTAACAATGTGGCCATGATTGAGGAGACTGCAGGGTTATTTTTTGGTGCTAGTTCACAGTCCAGCAGCCTTGTTTTTGGGGACCTTGTATTTGTGATGTTTGTTTTCGATGATCACAGTGTTGAACCATGGTCAAGGTGGCACAAAATAAATAATTCAGAAACCTGACCCAGCATGTGATTGTATTTATGGAAAACATTATCCTTTGACTGTAATTAATTTTTTACAACTGTACTAAATGTTCTCGGTTAATGATAGGGAACTGTCAAGGACAAGGAACACCAAATTTGCATCATCGTTTTTATTTACCCCATCCAGAGTGCTGAGCATGGACGGGGATGCTTAGGCAGCTGAGACAACGGTTTATGTGAATCCCACCTTTTCATAAGCTTTTATCAACCTGAATCTGGGATAAATAAGCTATATTCTGGGATGTAATTGTTAGCTTTAAAACCATACTTGAACGTTAACAAATAGTTTGGATGTTTTGCAGTGGATGTTGAGGCATGTAAGCACCTCCTTCATACTCATTGACTGTTTTAAAAGATAACATCTGCACAACATCTGAGAACATGCTATTGCTATGGGACAACAACAGTTGAATAATGCATAACTGATGTAGATGGTTATTTTTGGTATTGTGGCAAATGTTTTTTTACCTGATATTGAATCAGCATGACATCTTATGTAGACAATGTGATCCCGGCTCAGTGGGAAAGGCAAATCCATGGGAGGGAAGACTCTCCAGTGTTGTACTGAACTGTTTGTTTCAAAAGAGCTTCAAAATTACACTTATTTTCATCTTTTATATTGTACATAAACTATTTATTTGTTGTGAAATGGGGATGCCATGGTGAGGGAAATGTTACTACTGGTGAATGAACTCTTGACTACACAGCTAATCAAACATTACAAAAAAAATGATATTTATAGGTTACACTCAATATCTGTTTAGCTTGAGCATTGGTCTTCAATGTTTAATGTCCAAACCAGCCAATCATTCCGTTCTGCATACCATCGGTCTACAGAATGACTCACTTTTGTTAGCTCGTTCGAACCTTTTTGTGAATCTTTAGCTCTTTCTCATTTCTGTGGTTATGAAAGAAAAAAAGTATACAGTTTTAAAAGAAGTTCTTAAAGTCAGCATCGCCTAGAGAAGCCCGCCCACCCCCTTCATTCACCCCTCTCGCTCATTCTTGATATTTCTCATTTAATACTTCCTTTTGGTATTTGTACAGTTCAAGAGTTGTAATTTAAAGCTTTTCATGTGCAATGTAACCCTTCCTGACTTGTGCACAGAGGTAATTTCCATCCCATCTGTGTTAGCTTATGAATTTCTTCCTTGTATGGTGGAGCCAGAGGTTGTCAAATCCCCCAGCTTCATCTCCAGGCTTTGGTGTTTTATAATTTTTCATACCTTTTCTAACATTTGACCTGGGCATATGACGGTTTATGACGGTTTATGACGGTGTATGACGGTGTATGACGGTGTATGATGGTATATGACGGTTTATGGCAGTATATGACGTTATATGACAGCGGGTGGGGTGGTTTGTGAGGCAATGGTACTAATCTAAATGTATCAATAACATGAGAATAGCTTATCCACAAAGGTTAAGTTAGCTGCAAGTAGGAGGAAGGACATGGACTTGGCTTTGGTCTTGTGGAGATGAAGCACTTATTCACAATGCAAAATGTAGACACTTTGTAGACACACTTATTAAATGTATTACATAAATAATCCACTGTGTGGTCTACATCAAATTATTACTGAGAGCACAATTTACTAAACTTATGGATACTTTTTTATAGTGGTATCCAACACACTACTGAATGAATATGTAGTTATAGGGAACTCCATTAATTAACACTGCTAAGTAAACCTCAAGGCTTCAATATTATAAGTAGTCTTTTAGCATTCTTAAAGGTCCCATGTCATGGCCCTTTCTACTGATCATAATTCCATTGTTGAGGTCTACTAGAATAGATTTACATTGTTCAATGCTCCAAAATCACATTGATTTTCTCATACAGCATCTCTGTTTATTACATGGCTTAGTTGAATACTCGATTCTGATTGGTCAATTCACAACACGTGACACGTTGTTAATCCAGAACAGACAGACCGCTGTCAAGGACTTATTGACCGTTGTTAAGGACACTTCTGCACAAACAAGTCCGTTCGATTTAACATACAGTTTGGGCGAAAAGCAAACTGCATGCAGTTTGCTTTTCTAACTGACAAGACACCTAATTACCAAATTAAACGCCTGCAGCTAGTGCAGAATGCAGCTGCACGTCTTCTCACGGGCCACAAAAAGCGTGACCACATTACCCCAATTCTGGCCTCACTGCACTGGCTTCCAATTCGGTTCCGAATTGATTTTAAACTCCTTTTATTTGTTTTTAAAGCACTAAATGGGCTGGCTCCGGCCTATATAGCCGAACTCCTCCAGCGCTACACCCCAACCAGAGCCTTAAGGTCTGCTGACCAGCTGCTGCTGGTAGTGCCTAAGACCAGGCTCAAAACCCGAGGGCACCGAGCCTTCGCAGCAGCTGGCTCCAGGCTCTGGAACACTCTGCCCCTCCATGTGAGGTCGGCCCAGACCCTGGGGTTTTTTAAATCGACCCTAAAAACGTACTTCTTCTCTCTGGCCTTCTAGTCAGAGCGGAGCACAACTCCTCACATTTCCCTGTGTGTTATTTTGTATTTGTGCTGTTGTATTTGTTGTAAAGTGTTTTTATTGTAAAGCATTTTTATTGTATGTACAGCACTTTGGGCTCGACCAAAAATCGTTTTAAAATGTGCTCTATAAATAAAACTTGATTTGATTTGAAGAAAACAGCGGAGAAGTAACGGGCAGAAACCCTCCTTTTTACGCAGCGGTCCAGACATAGACATAAAACGGCGACACATATTCAGTTGCCAGTTACTTTGGCATTAGGGCAGGGATATCTAGATACTTTCCAAGGTTTGACATCATGAATTGTGCTATTTTTAAAGCAAGCAGCGATGTTTTCAAATCTGTAATCAAAAAGCTCCTCAAAACGCTATCGAAGCAGTTCCTGCCGTTGGTACGTTAGTTCAAACGGTAACAACGGACTATTTTTCTTCATGCCGATCTAGATCCCTCCGCTTCGCGTCGGGCTCCTGATCAGCCTGTCGGTGTTCTTTTCCCCATAATGACCGCGTCGCTGCACATTATCTATTATTATTGCTGCGTGGGGTCTGCGAGACACAGCGGATCTCAGCCTGAGCACACACACGTGAGTGTGTGGCGAACTGTGAATGGAGATCCACGGAGCCGCGGCTGAGAAAATATAAGGTTGAGTGAGTGAGTGAGTGTGTGTGTGTGAGGAGCTCCACGGATTGGTCCATTTGGACCTGGGTATGGTCACGTCACTATACTCGGGAAGAAAAAAATGGAAAAAGAAAAATCTCCAACTAGGCTTTCTGGGGCAGCATAGACGGGTCTTTTCTGTGTTAGAGTTGTACTCGCTACAGGGTGTACTTTGAGAGTTCGTGACTTTGCAGACCGTTTACATGCAGAAAAAGCTACATAACACACAAGGGGACGGGTAATAACCGGAAAAGCATGGCATGGGCCCTTTAAGTTTCCTTACTATCAAGAAGATGACCTAATGTCACTTTTAAGAATGTGAATTATCAAGATAACAATGTTCAAGATAAGAATCATGAATGCTGTTAAAGGCCATCAGTTTTACGTTGGCATGTCGGTAACAATAAGCTAGGCTAGAGAAAGGCACAGCGGGCACTTGTGATGTGCATGGTCAGCCTGTGGAGAGAGGTCAGCTCAGTTTGGTACATGATGTTAGCTGAAGGTCAGGTTTATTTTCATGTGCAACTTGATAAAACTATAAATAGATGTGAATTAAAGGACATAGTGACAATTTATACTAAAAAAAAAAGGAATTAAAGTAAATAAATGCACTTTTAAATGTTTAGGAATGCTCGTATCAGCATAAGAATGTGTTTATTTTAATGTTTTTTAACACAGTAAGGCAAGTGTTAAAGACAGATACATCCACTTGCTTGAGTCTGAGGTACCATTTCAAACATATTAAAATACATGAACAATACTTTCAAAAGTTATACAGTGAAAATAGGCTGCAAAAATTGAAAAGCATCTCGTCCGTGGGTATTGTCCACAGTAATGACCATTACATGTATGATATGTGTGTAATGTATATTTGTAATGCGCTTTGAGCATCTGGAAAAGTGCTATTATAAATATAAGGAATTATCTCTAATGCAAAATAAATAAATAGGTAGAATTTAAAGAATATATAATAAAAACAATTCCTTCTTAATGTCTGTAGCCGTAATATTTTCTATTTTCAAAATAATTGAAATATACTTTCATTTTATTATATATTAATATTACATCTACAGTAATATGATTTTCACAAGATATAGTTTTCATTTAATTAGCAATTTCAGGTATAGTTCTCTATCTTTTTATCCTCAATAATATTTGTCAACAGTCGATCTAAATTTCATTTGTTGCAGTTTTTCATTTCATTAACTTAAAGGTGAGGTGTCATGGCCATTTCCACTGATCATAATTCCATTGTTGAGGTATACTAAAATAGAAAAATACTGTGCAATTTTCCAAACTCACATTGGTTTCGCAGACAGCATCTCTGTAAAGTGTGTGTATTCACTTTCTCCACTAAACGGCTCGCTGCAGCTGCTCCCCCCCCTCCCTGTGAGCCCAGTGTGCTCCGATTGGTCAGCTCGGCCCCTCTGTTCTGATTAGTCAACTACCAGAGAGGCTCCGCTCCGAAAAGTGGCTTCAGTTAGCTGCTAGCTAGCTGAAAACACCAACGGTAGCACACACCATCATATGCCAATATATACACCTTACACACCCCGCAGGACCTCCATAACATGTACAGATTCGAGTATAGACATTTGAGGCGTAGAACGGAAGAAGAGTACGTTATTTTTACCCGTAATAAACTACTACTTTGTTTGATGAAAAATCAAATCATGGTTTGCTATATATGAATGATATGTTATAGGAGCAAATACTTCAGGGAAGAAAGGCTACCAAGTATTTTCTGTCAAACTTTATTTTAGAAATGTACAAAATGAACATAAATATACATATATACACGGTATATCATCCATTGCTCCCTGCCGTCTTGCAAGCTACAGCCGGCTGAGGCATCAGAGTGGTCACCCTGGCTGGATCATGTATTGTCCGCCAGATACGCCAGGAGATTCCTGATCTGGCTGGATGAAATCAAATGCAAATCACAAAATATTATATAATAGAAACGCAGTTGTTTTAGATTCGTTAGTAGTAGTTGTGGACTTGTGGTAGCAGTGTGTATCTCAACACCGTTAGCTTGCCAGCTAATATGCTAACCTAGCTTTCTGGTTTAGCTCTGAGAAAAGGCAACTAATGTAGTGTAATAAAACCACTATGAACAAAAGCTAGTGGTTCATATTAGGCTAGCAATAACGTGTTTACAATTGCAATCTTATACAGTAGTCTGCTACGTTCGGTCATTCGTTGTAGCTGGCATGAAAACAATGTTTTCGCCGAGCATAGCTGTATAGCTAGCCTCGTTAGCATGCACAGAGCTGCGTTGCAGCTCGGAGGAAAACTACATATAATGTACTGGCCGTAAGGGAAATCACCCGGAGTATACTGTATGAGTATTCCGTGTGTGAATGCAGACATTATCCTGCCATGACAAACATGTAAAGCCATCTGCTGACATTGTAGTTTATATATGTAAACGTTAGCAACTGAGTTAGCCCAGTTAGCACTGTGTCAATGGCTCAGCACCCCAAAAAACGTTTACCCATTTTCACAGTTGTGGTAGATATAGCTTGCTTGTTTTAAACATCATGAATACACAAACAACAATGAATACTTACAGGTTGGGTACCCGAATCTCCCGCTGGTCCAAACAAAGTAGGAACAGCATCGTCCTTCAGTGTCCTACGCTGTATATATCCGGTATGAATCCTCCATGTTTTGTGAAGCCGTGAAATGCCGCACACACAGTAAAATACCGGCTCCAACATCTGAAGGAACAGTGTTAAAAAGGAATGTCAACCACTGACTTCGTCCTGCCCTCGGTAAGGCATGCATTGAACATTTCCCCTCACAAGACAGGAAACAGACCCTCGTTGGCATGACTGGATACAGTTTTGAACTGAACCTGAGATTCCAACAGTATATAGGCTGGCAGAGGGTGCGGCCAGAGTCGCTCTGGGTGCGGCCATAGGTTTGGGCGTAACTTTGGGCGTAGCTCTGTGCGCAGCTTAGGGAGTACTTCTGGGCGTAGATTTTTGCGTAGCTCTGGGCGTGGCTACTGGGTGCTGTGTCGTAGGAGCACCCAGGAAGTAAAAAATGGACATGACGTATCTCCAACAAGCCGTTGAGGGGAGGGATTTGCTGTTTTAGAGTTGTACTCACTACAGGGTGTACTTTGAGGGTTTTGACTCTGCACACCGTTTACATGCAGACAAACCTTCATAACACACAAGGGGACGGGTAATAACCGGAATAGCATGACACCTCACCTTTAAGGCAATAAACCTGCCTTCAGTCTACAGCTGCTAAGACGCTTAGCCTACATTACTGCAATTCTAAACCAATCTTGCAAGTGTGTTCTTTTTCTTCTCTAGTGACAGAGATGTCCCACAATATTTTCACTATGTTTAGCGAAACAATTTTTCTCTTTTCCATGGATGTGTTATGTGGGAGCCAGAGGGAGGGATTTAGATGTGAAGTGTGCATACATGCATGTCCATAGTTGGACAAAAGGCTTCCTGCATACTGTATGTTCCATCCCCTCAGAGGACTGGAGGCTGTGTGCATCGGTCAGGCTTGAACGCAGTGCTCTGCCAGAGTTAGCAACAGACAATGAGCTGAGTGCTGAGGAGCGAGGGCTCCAGCTTTGTCTCCCCGGAGGGCACCTGTGGCTAAGGAGCTTGTTATTGATCTAAGTCGGGGAGGAATGAGAGACAGAGGGCGAACAGGATGGCACCTCTGCCCTGCCCTGCCCGCCAGTGTCCCATCGGACTGAGCTGCGAGTATCTATCAACTCCACAGCCTGCCTTCCTTTGTCAGAAAGGAAAAACTACCATGTATGATGAAAATATGTCACTGGGGATCACCGTGATTCACAAGGTTGTGTTTAAAACTTTTCTGTAGTTTTAGAATAAAGTCTAAAGTTGGTAATGAAGTAAGATGATTGGGCTTTGTGCATCTTTGCTAGCCTAAGATGTTGTACAGCAGTGATGCTCAACTGGTGGGTCGCGGACCCGCTTCGAGTGGGTCGCAGATGTGCGAGTGAAGAAAAACAAATTTGAAAAAAAGAATTATTTTTTATTACGATTTTTTTAACGCTCTGCATGCAGTTGGACTGCAGGTATCAGAGACCATAAACAGTTTTGAAAACTTCTGTCACATAGTGATTGTTGCGACCCGGGTCAAAAGGCCACAACAAAGAGGAGACACACCATGTCGACGGTTAACAAAAGAGGTTTATTTAAGACAAACACATAAAATCAAGTAAAAAACCAGTAAAGTATGAGGTGTGGATGTCAGTGGTATCAGTAATGTAAATGCAGGGTGAGGATTGTATGGACATGTATGTGTGTGAGAGTGTTGAAGTGCACAAAGTAGAACAACTTAAGACGGGGCCCCAAAGGGATCCACGACAACCCAATATCCTCCTTCAATCAATCAATCAATCAATCAATGTTTATTTATATAGCCCAATATCACAAATGTTACATTTGTCTCAGTGGTCTTCACAGTTTGTACAGAAATCAGTATGGCAATACGACACCCTCTGTCCTTAGACCCTCACATCGAACAAGGAAAAACTTCCAGAGAAAACCCACAGTTTAAGGGAAAAAATGGGAGAAACCTCAGGGAGAGCAACAGAGGAGGGATCCCTCTCCCAGGACGGACAGACGTGCAATAGATGTCGTGTGTAAATCGAAAAGATAATACATTTACAACATAGGTAGTCCAAATGTTTGGAAATGCATGTGTCTATAATAGGAAGATGAATCCACGAGGATGTCAGCAATCTTGTGGGAGTCATCAGGGAAGTAGTATGATGAGAGTCAGGCAGGTCCGCAGAGACAGGTTCAGCCACGACTCAGGATCCCGGCGTATATATGGACACAAAAAGAGATTTGGGGGAAGCTGGGTTAATCGGAACATGAGAGTACACAGGTACAGACAGACAGAAAGTTGGAGTGTGGTACCCCCCCCCAACAGTCCAAGCCTATAGCAGCTAAACTAACGTGTCTACATACATGCACTCCCTTAGGATAGGTTGAGGGAAAAGGATAGCAAGTAAGAAGTAGGAAACAGAAGTGGAGAGGCACACACAGGGAGAAAGGTCCCCACTGGAACCTGAATTTGTCAGAGGTAAGGAGATAGGTCAGTGACTACGTCTCACACTCCCCGGCCGATCTAGGCCTTCTCTGCAACCTGTTACTCTCTAATAAACCTTGAGAGGTCAGAGAGGGGAAAGGTTGAGGATAAAGTGTTAAATATAAGATCTAAGTTTTTTGGATTTAAGTGAAAGAGTAAGAACTAAAGTGTATAGGTGAAGAGGCACAACGTATCTACGTCAATGCACTCTTATTAGATTATTTCATTTTATCACTTATAAGCTTTATCAAAAAGGAAGGTCTTAAGCTTACTCTTAAAAACGGATAGGCTGTCTGCCTCCCGAACACAAACTGGAAGCTGATTCCACAAATGTGGAGCTTGATAAGAAAAGGCTCTGGCTCCCATTGTACTTTAGAGACTCTAGGAACAACCAACAACCGTGCATTCTTGGAACGCAATGCCCTAGTAGGACAGTAGGGTATAATGAGTTCTTTAAGGTAAGATGGCGCCTGCCCATCAAGGGTTTTGTAAGCGAGAAGAAGAATTTTAAATTCTATCCTCTGTTCTATAGGGAGCCAGTGTAAGGCAGCCAGAACAGGAGTAATGTGGTCCCTTCTCCTAACTCTAGTTAGTACACGTGCTGCAGCATTTTGAATCAGCTGAAGCGACTTAACTGACTTCTTGGTACACCCTGACAACAAGGAGTTACAATAATCCAGCCTTGAAGTAACAAATGCATGGACTAATTTCTCTGCATCGTTTTGAGGCAAGATATGCCTAATTTTGGCAATGTTGCGTAGATGGAAGTAGGCGGTCCTTGAGATTCGGCTTCCTCTTCTTCGGCCTCCTCTTCTTCGGCCTCCTCTTCTTCGGCCTCCTCTTCTTTGGCCTCCTCTTCTCTTTGCAGGGTTTCCTCTCTTTCTTCTCCTTCACCACTTTGACTGTCTTCTCCTTCTTCTCGATCTCAAAGTCAAAAGACCGTGCTGGCCCACTTTTTCTACACTCTGAAACAGGTAGGTCAGTCGACATCCTACGGCTCTGCGCACGAGTAACAGTATAAACTGGAAACAAACTTGGACATTGCAAACCGCTCTCATCTGGCTCTACAGATGCCAACGGCCTGGAAACCACCACAGGCGGTGGCACACCCGCCCACACAGCACTACCAGCAAGATCGTTGCCCAAAATCATCTGTACCCCATCAACTGGCAACGCGGGACGCACGCCAATAGACACAACTCCCCGTACCAGCATACAATCCAGCACTACTGTATGAAGTCGCACAGGAATCAAGCCCATCTACATGCCCCTCATCAGCACAAAATCCCCAGTCTCTGACGAAAAAGGCAACACTGACTCAACAATAAATGAGTATCTAGCTGCTGTGTCACGCAACACCTTAATCGGAACATCCTTGTTACTACCGACTATTGATACAACAGCTTCCGTTATGAACGGCTCAAAAACAGAACCCACATCCAAGTCAGCACAGACCAGCTTCTTAACAGGCACCTTGCCCGATCCTACACCCTGCGGCTTTTCAACCAAAACGGCCGAACAACACATGGCTGGAGCATGTGATGAAGAACGAGGCTTCCCTTCAGGTTCCAGCAACGGACACTGCTCCTTCCAATGACCCTCTTCTCTGCAATAATGACTTTGGTCCACTCTGGCGTCGTCGGATCGCCCCGGACCTGCAAATCTACGGGAGGAGCCTGGTGAAAACTTTGCATCACCGCGGGAATAGCCACCATCTTCTCCACATCTCCAAACACCCCTAGACCACTTCTCTGTAAAACTGCCCTTGTGTGTCAACACAAAATCGTCCGCTAGTTCAGCAGCTCTAAGCGCGGTGGAAGGTTTCTGCTCATTTACATAAGTGGCCACACGCTGAGGGATAACCTCTTTAAATTGTTCCAATACAATGAGTTCACAAAGACCGTCAAAACTGGCAACCTTTGCTGCCGCGCACCACCGCTGAAAATGAGAAGTCAAATCACGGATAAACTCCACATGTGTCTGCTTATCCCCCTTGACCCAACTTCGGAACCGTTGACGATACGCTTCAGGAACCAGTTCGTATGATTTTAACACTGCTGATTTTAACACTGCTGATTTTACTCTGGCATAGTCCAAAGCATTTTCGCCACAAACCGCTGAATATGCCTCCTGTGCTCGCCCAGTAAGTACACACTGAAGTAACAGCACTTTGTCCGAATCTGACCAGTTTCTTGCCTCTGCTATGCGTTCAAATGGAGTAAAAAAAATGTCAGGGTCACGCTCATTAAACTTTGGCACTAACCGCAAGTAAGAAATAATATCGCCACTACCTGATGCCGACCTATCAGAACCATCCTCCACCGGAGCAAGCTTGCCCTCTCCAATCAGCCGTAATCTAGCATATTCCACCTCACATTTAATCTTTTCCACCTCCAGCACCTGCTCACATTTCATTTTTTCCACCTCCAGCACCTTCTCCACCTCTAAACGCTTCTCTACCTCCTGCTGCTGACCCCTCAACTTCTCCTGCTCCAACCTCAACTCCAACTGCAACCTCTACTGATTAAACTGCATGGCCAAAAGCTCCTTTTGTCGCTCGAACGTCAACTGACGCCATGTGCTCTGAGCACTACACAAACTTTTAACCAAATAACCCGTAGGACGAGCCCCCATTTATTGCGACCCGGCTCAAAAGGTCACAACAAAGAGGAGACACACCATGTTGACGGTTAACAAAAGATGTTTATTTAAGACAAACACATCAAATCAAGTCAAAAACCAGTAAAGTATGAGGTGTGGATGTCAGTGGTATCAGTAATGTAAATGCAGGGTGAGGATTGTATGGACATGTATGTGTGTGAGAGTGTTGAAGTGCACAAAGTAGAACAACTTAAGACGGGGCCCCAAAGGGATCCACGACAACCCAATATCCTCCTTCAATCAATCAATCAATCAATCAATGTTTATTTATATAGCCCAATATCACAAATGTTACATTTGTCTCAGTGGTCTTCACAAGCACACCCTTACCCACAATTTAAAGTAATTCACACAAGCTATCTCCTCTTTGCTCTTCTCTCTGTGTGGAGCAGCAAGCTGTCAGAACAAAGTGAAAAACAAACAATGGCATCAAATATTATTAATATGTCGGGTTGTAATACATTTATTTATTTTCTTCTCAAAGTGTACCAGAATGCGTAGTTTATATGTTAGTATTTCAAAAAAATCTCCTGGGGCAGAATCCCCCCAGACCACAGGTTCTCACCTGAAGTGGAAGAACACCCTGATGCAAATGCTGCGTAACAAGTCGTTGGGTAGAAAATTGCATTTACTAAAAGCAACACAACAAAAAAAAGACTTTTATCGAAAGTACAATACACTTTCACTTCACTCTTTTTAAAACACATCGCAATGTGATTTTACAAGTAAGGCACTATGTTATGATGTTACTGCACTGGTCACTTTTTTTGCTACACTGCTCATTTTGCAAATCCTGCTGTTGTTGTAGCTCATTATAATACAATTCCCCTGTATCCAACTACCAGTAGCACCAACCTGTTTGCTCCGAGTCTCCCTCAGGAACAGCCTCTAATCATGAATGTCAGAAACACAAAACTGATCATATCTTTACTTGCCAATATTTTTTTCTTGTGGCTTGAAGTCTCTTTTATTTTCACTGGCACATGTAGCTACAGTGATTGTGTATTCAGGCGTGGCTGGTTTCTGCATGCACAACAGTCCTGTGATTGAATTGACCCAGCGTAGACACTGACGGAGGAGTGCAGCTGCTGCTGACGGTGTGCTGATGGGTTGCTTTTGTTAATGCGGCTGGTGTAGACAAGGTGTTGGATGAACAACAACTTCAGTTGACAGTGATGGACATTCATTTCCAAAAGTGTCAAATTGTGGAATTCACAATAATACCTCAAGAATAATACTGAAGCTTTACTGTTCATTGCAAGATCTTTAGAATAATATGTAGTTATTATTAATCATTGCACTATTGGATTAAATTGTCAGTAGTTTGTAAATGTGTATATGATGTGTCAACAATTATGTGTTGAATTGTATATGAATCCCTGGATGCCTAAAGGTTTTAAATGTAGCCTCATGGAAGATAAATCAATAACAGGGACTTTAATCCTCGTTATACATGCCCATGTGCCCAGAAAAAGTAACAACCACATGTTCTCCATTGCTTGACCAAACAAGTTGAAATAAAGGGAAGCATGAGTTTGAGCAAAATAATCCAGGTGCCTGAGGAAGAGCGAGTAAAGCACATGATGGACATAAAACATATTCACTCCAGGAGTGACAATGTTGCCAGAGTTTTCTGTCCTCCCTTAACAAATCCCTTTTGAGAAGTGGTTTGGTCAAAAAAACAATACTTGGAGGCTTAGCCAAGTAGCTGCATGTTCAATTCTTTGCCACTCCAATCTCTAAACAACCCGGAAAAATGAGACTGAACTCCAGAAAAACATCACTCACCATGCCTCCCTTTACTTATTATGTTTATACAAACCTAATTTAGATGGCTAATATGCTACGTGTGCCTGGGGAAAAGTAAGAGAAGCTCATGTTGGACAGAGAACATATTCACCCCGGGAGTGACAATGTTACCAACGTTTGCTGTCCTCCCTTAACAAATCCCTTTGGTACAAATGTATAATCTATGTTACAGTATTTGCCACTGGAGCTTCCAAACCACTTCTGGCAAATGAGGCTGAACAGAGAAAAAACCCTCACGCTTTGTCCTACAAATGTTTTCTTTTCATATTTATTTATAATGATGTTAAACGTTTTATGTTTATGTACAACTGATTTTAAATGGTTTACAAGTCATTCCCTTCAAACATTTAATTATATTCAAGAATGACTTAGATTTTTATGTCGGAGAAATCTGAAAAATATAGTCTTTGTTTAATATTGTGGCTATGAGGATGTGAATAAACAAATACTTTTTTGAACAACAGACAAACCAGAATCCTTAATCCGTTCACATAAACAGTTATGTGGAGGATTTTTTGGAAAATTACAGCTGCTTTATAGGCTGATTGTTTTGCTTCATAGTCAGGTGTAGATTGCCTAATATCATGTTAAAAGGATTGTTTGAATCTGAAATGACAACTGTAAGAGAGATTGACAAGCCTTACATTTTGACTGGAACCACTTTGCTTAGATCAATTTGGTTTTACAGTTGGCATTAAGATTATCTTTAGGACAGGAAAAAGTTAGTAAATATTAATAGTTTTCTAAGTGTTAATTGACTGCATTGTGATATTGTGCAGCTGCTCTCTTAACACTACACAATTTAATTCATTATTTTTGAAAGGACTAATACATATTGCATTGAAAAAGTTATGTTTAATTAAAGGATCTGATTGGATTGTTTACTCAATAGTGATATACTGTATAGGCACCTTTTTAAATCTAAGGATACATACCAGCCTGCTAAAAACACCTTTGAGAGTGTACTAATGAATGTAAGCTTTTTAAATATTTAGGATCCAGATCGAAGCATTTGCTTGGGGGAATGCAATTGGAGACTGTCGACAAATTAACTTTCAAAGGGCTTAATTAAATGCAAACTGCATTTTGTTTTACAGCTGAATTGTAGTCGTGTTTTATAAACTCTTAGATTCATGTATTCCCCACCTGTGCTGATATACCATTGCTAGCTTTTGTGCAAATACTGTATAGGCCAAAACATATCAACAAATGTGAAAACACAGTGGATTTGATTAGAAGAAAATGATGGACAGGTTGTGTTAAGGGGTAATGTTGAATAACATAAGCACATATCCAGCATGCAAAACATAGCATAGCACCCTGTAAGTGTAACTCAAAGAGACAGGGTTTTATTTTCTGACACTTTGTGAGTTCCCTTACACACCGGGGACACACATTTATGTATAAAAGACATCAAAAAGGGCATTTTGCATGATAGGACACCTTTAAAGCCTTGTAGTGGTAGTTAGTATTAGTAAGTACATCAAGCTTAATAACTCATTTGTTGATGAAACCTATTTAAATGACTGAAAAGGCAACAAAGCTTGAGGTTATAGGTAAACGAAGAAGTAAATACTTTAGGGAAGATAACAAAGTAAAGGAACAAAAGTAGATTTCCATAATGCTGTTTATTTATTAATTAGTTCCTTTCCTGTGTGTACAGCGCTCCCCGTCAACTTTACCCCCCATGCCTTTCACTCGCTCTTGACTTGCCCTGCCCACAGGAACTGCTCAGTTCACTCAAGAAACGGGGGAGGAGGAAAAGTCACAAAGCACCTGTTCAGCTCATTACAACAATTGTGGGAGCTCAACATGCACAATCGTCAAATTGTATTTTACATTGTACAGTAACATCTCTCTCTCTGTCTCCCCCAACCAGAACAGTTCTCTGTGTATTTATCTAGCTGAGAGAGAAGGCTTGAGTATGTGAAAAACCCATTATTTGTTCAATCTAAATTGCCCTCCCTGTAGACCTGTATTTTCTCGAAAAACTCAGGAGTGCAAGTGCTTCTCGGAAAAAAGTAAGCCTAGAACTCTAGGTGGCATTTTTCATAATCCAAGAATAGCCTGTAATATAAAGCAGGGCTGAGTGCTGATTCTTTAGAAGGCCAGCCGTTGTATTGAATCCAGAAGTTTCTGAAACATCCTCTGATTATTTGTAATGTTATGTACTTATTTTCTTATTCAACCTTGTCAATTGTTAAAACCATGTTGATGAAGTAGCATTTTTACCCAGCAATTTTTATTTGAGTCCAAAAAAGTCAAATCCATTGACTTGCACATCCTCCGATACAATAACAAATATATGTTAGGAGAGAGTGTTGGCAAGAGAAGGATAAATCAGGCTGAGCGAAGTGTTCCTTAAACTAGACAAGAAGCAGAGACAATATGTCTGCGTGCTCAGGGATATCCATCATCATAAACCAGGCTACACAACCAAGTGCACCCGGCCAGCATCAGAGCGGGCTTTGGTGTCTCAAACAAGCGTGTGTTGCAATCAAGACTCAACTCATGTCTGTACAGAACACAAGATTATAATTATTTTTAAAAGTCCAGCGGTTATACTATTGTAGCTTTAACTGAATCTCTGTGGTTTGAACTTTGACTCCTCTCCTGAGTCCCTGTCCTATATCATGTTTGCTTTCAGATGTATAGGAATCATGTTAACCTACTGCTGATGAAGACAAAGCATATCCTTATTGCTATTTTATATTAAAAGCTTTTTTAATCAAATAACAGGGGATTTATTAAGAAGAATAGATTATGTGTTTATACATCGTTTTTCAGCCCCTAGTGACAGCTATGGTTAAGCTGACCTTTAAACGGGTGGCTCCTCTGTTATTCAAACATCTGCCATGCTGGGCTAAGGCTCTGAGTCAGACCAAGCCAGCACATGTCTATGTAGAAGTGGCTTTAGAAGGCAGGACTTTAGGACTTTTTTTCTACTGCACATTGAGCCTATAAAAAGTAGCAAATGGACAGTTTCCTTCCTATTTCAAACTAAAACACTGCAAATGAGAGACATTAACTATGATGAAAGAAAAGATATGGGTGAGTGAAAAGTTTGAATAAATGATTGACACATTTGGATGAAGGTTGTGAACTTTTCAAACTTTTTTTCACACTTTCAAACCATGTTTCCCTTTCGAACTTTGGCACTGGATTCAAAGCCTATTTTTCACAGCCTTGACTGTAGACTGTGGTGCTTTCATCCTTAGCTCTTACAATGTTCCTTTTGCCATTTCCAAACAAAAGAAGCACCTTCAACCTTTGCAGTTCACACATCCAAAGTGATTTTGTGGTTGTATGTTAAACATGTACTGCCTATAATGCATGTGACTGAACTTGTCCTTTTAATTTGATGTTCTTCAACCTTTGTGGCCTTGAAGGTTAAAAGCAACAATACATGTTTATCACAAGACATGTACAGATGTAGCACTTAATTTCAGACAGTTTGAAACGCGAGGGCAGTGATTGGTACGTGATCTGCCCTCGCTCAAGGGAAAACCTCCAGCTTGACTTGAGACCGCCCCCGTGATAAATAAATGTAATTATAATGAAGCCAGCTGCAATGGATCATTGATCCACCAGGGGGTACAGTGGGGTTCCACACTGGAGCTCATGTGAAATAAAGTCAGATACTGTACAGTACGCTGGATGTACAGCGGAACTTAATGTTGTTTAGTCGAAAAAAACGAACGGGAGGAAATTCAGCCCGGCTCTCGATTTTGAATCCTAATTTAATCATCATCTTCACCACGATCATTTATGTTTGTTTGCCGAATTGACATGAAATCACTGACAAATATGAATATACTGTATTCAACTTCATTAACACGTTATTAACGTGCCTAAACTCAGTAATTATACGATCATGTTCTGATAATGATGACGCAATAGCCCCGCCTCTCCCCACCTCATGCTGCTCACCCCCGCGTCAAAGTAAACTGCACACTGAATTCAGATTATTTATCTTTCTCTCGATATGGACATAAACGCGAGTGAAGTCTAATCTGACAGGACGGAGACACGCAGCTCTGCTCACCTGCAGCTCCTCCCGCTGTGATGCAGCGGTGAACAGAGCAAAACACACACTTCAAGTCAGATCATCGCCCTTAGCTATTTGAATTACCTCTCAAACTACCTAAACTAGTTATAAATATGTTTATTTTTACTGTCGGCCGGGTCACTCATTACTGGATCAGCTGCTGATGAGACAGACATTGACGCTGTCCGAAGAGAGGGAGGAAAAAGAGAGGCTCCGTGTATTTTATTATTATATAGAGTCGTTATTCATTTGTTTTAAAGCTCAATAAATAACAAAGAAGTTCTTTGACCGGCACTTTTTATAATTTTGTCCGGAAGATTTAAACTTTAATACACGTTGACCTCGGCCCCCACCGCGGAGAATAAACAGAAGGGCAACCATGACAACCATGCTTCTTCACTGCTTTTGTGGAGGAAGTTACAGCGCCACGTACAGGCTCCTGCATATGTACTGCAGCTTCTCCAGCGGTTGGAGCTAAACGGAGCTGTCTCGTGTGGACAGAAACTTTCCGGTGTCTATTGCGTGTGGACGGAAGCATTTTTGCGTTTGCATTTTTGCGTTTGCGTTAATCCTATGCGTTTAGCCGTTATCGTCCTCGTGTGGCCGGGGCCTCAGTCTCTCGTTTACCCGGTTCCTAATTGTATGCCACTGGTCCGTGGTCAGGCCTGAGAACCGACGGGAGACACTGGACTCAAGTGTCTGCCTCACATTGAGGGGAAGGGGCATTTTCCCTTTGCTCCCGCTCCAGTTTGTGATTCTGACCATGTTCGCATAGGTTTCAAATGGCAACATGGCCATGAACATATCCCGCTATTAGAATGCAATTTTTAACAACATAGGGTGCTACATAACACACTTTCAGGAACAGTGACACAAATTGACCCGATTGGCGGTTCTAGTGTTAAATAAACTCACTAATTAAACCAGTTCAACACGCATTATTCTTATCATTCTTTATGAGCGCAGACATAGTCTTAAAATCAGACCTGTTTTTTTAAATGAAGTGTGTGTGTGTGTGTGTGTGTGTGTGTGTGTGTCACTCGAAACACAAAAGTAGAGGAAATTATCGTGGGACATGTTATCAGCGGTGCTCATGAAATGAATAAAGCAGAAACACTGGACAGATCTTAAAATCAGGGTAACGATAGATCCGTATGAAGATAAACAACCTCTGCATATTTGCCAAGACTAATATTTACGGAAGTCACAGCAATCTCTCAAAGCTGTGATCAGAAGAGGGTTACTACCTCTTTCTATCCATCAATAATGTCCCTGTGTTATCACAATGCTATTATAATCCAAACACCTTTCAAATTGCAGCTTAATACAATGCTTTAAAGAGGATCTATATTCCTGTCTGTAGTCCTAAGGCAACTTTCTAATTTTAACAAAGTCTTCAATGTTCTTACCGAATTTGATATACAGTCATATGATCATAATAACAAAAATACTTTTGTTTTATATTTTTGTAAATATGGTCATATTTTAAAACAGTGTATTTAAGCTCTTAAATAAACTATTTGGGCTGGGTGGCGCTCTATAGCTTAGGCCAATAGGAGACCTCGATGCATACTGTCCCAACTAGTGCACATTTGGGATCCACTAGTACTACTAGTGAACATTTTAAGCCTCACTAGTTCACTAGTGGAATTTAAACGTATCTCACTAGTTAACTAGTAAAGGGCAAAGGGTTCACTAGTTAACGTGCACTAGTTAACTTGTAAGACTTTTAGGGTCACTAGTACGGTCAGAGGGCCACTAGTTCATCAAAAAGCTTACACGTTGGGACTTTGGCGTTACTAGTGCTGCTCCTGGCATCACTAGTAAGGCATACGTGGTAACTAGTCTGACAAAAGTGCCACTAGTTGCTGAAAAATAGTGACTAGTGAAATGTTTTATTTAACTAGTAAAGCAGAGTGCAAAACTAGTTTGACCATATATCCAACAAGTGAAATCAAAGAGCCAACTAGTGTAGGCAGCTGCCGTCTGATATCAAGGAAATTGAATAAATACTGGAATGGCTAGCCATATTTGACCATATGTTGCGACCTGGCTCAGAAGGCCACAACAAAAAGGGGACACAACACATTAACGGGTAAGAAGAAGTGTTTATTTGCACAAATAAGTAGGGTTGGGTACGAGAACCGGTTCCAACATTTCGATTCCAACGGCATCATTTACAAATGTGAATTTCGGTTCCGCTTTTCGATGCCTGAGGAAATGTTTCTCGCTGCTCTCCGTAGCCTACTGTATGACTGCGGCGGGAAATGTAGCGTTGTACCTACACTTCCTACAGCGTAACCTGGGACCAGGGCCCGTCGCACTGGCGTTACCCCTCGATTCCACCGGGTCTGTCTGCGTCGCGTAACGGCTGCGCCGCGGTTTTGCCGCAGACGGACCCGGTGGAATCTAGGGGTGATGTTCGCCTAGGGCGCCAGATCTGTGGAGGCGCTGCGCTGACAGCTCTGGGAGGAAAACAAAATGTTTTGACCGTTGGTGCTCATCCTAATTTTCGGCCTTGATGTAACAACATTCATAATTAAGTAAATGTAATACCCTTTTCATCCCGGTTACACTTTTAATTTTCCCTGTACGATGGCCGCTGTAAGTGATGAAAATGGGGGATGTTGGCTTATCTGGCACCCGCAGCTCACAGCCAAAGTGTCGTGAGAGCGTGGGAGCGAGCGAGGGGGAAAGGGAGGGTGCTCCGGTGCAAGCGCTGTTGTTATTAGCATCTTGTGCTAGCTGCTCTAACGGAATAAGAAGATGTTTCTACAATGATGTGGAGGGAGAGTCCTCTCCAGACAGACTAACTACAGCTCAGTGAGGTAAAGGACTCTTGAGTGTTTAGATAGTTCACTTTAGTCTAAGTTATCTCAGTGGGTCTCAAACGTTTTGATCACAATTTATGTAAACACATATTTTCAAGGCACTCATAATTATTGGGATAAAACAGGTTTGAAATCATTCCAATGTATACTAAACCAGACATATCGTTTTAAACTGGAGAGATACAAAAATATGCTAAAATAGTAAAATAAGATATGAATGAACAACAAAAATAAAATACGTTGCATGTATTTGTTATTGGCTATGGTAGGTTATTGGTTATGTTCACATACTTATTTAATTATTAAAATGTAAACCGATCTTTTTCTTATGGGTGTTTAAAGTTGTACCCCCTAGATTTAGTCTCTAGTAATTCTGCTTAAAGTGCACCAGATTGAAGCATTTTACTTTAAAATGTTCAAACATTTCTTCTCGGTATTCCTGAGAAGGCAGATATGCTTGTTTTTCTCAACAAGAACTGTTTTTAAATGGGGGGGGGGGGGTTCCTTTAAAAGTTGGACTGTTGCACTGTTGTAGCTTCAGTGGTTCTCAGGTTACAGTTACATAGCAGTGAATATAAACAGACTGATTAATGTGAATATTACTGTAAACTAACCTGTGTAAAAGTTTCTCGAATAAATGTAATTTTTTTGGTGAAAGAAGCATGTATCATTTTTTTACCCTGCCCCTCAAAGAATCGGAATCGAGAACCGTTAAGAACCGGAATCGAAAAGTAGAATCGGAATCGGAATCGTGGAAATTCAAACGATACCCAACCCTACAAATAAGTCACATCAACACTGGGTATATACTCATCAGAGCCGGGTGCCTGCAGGAGAAAGCCGAGAATGAACAGAGAGGAGCAAAGAGGCTTTAAAGAACTGCAGGACACCTAACCCAGGTGTCCTGAGTTACTGCAATCAATGCAGCCAATGCAGCCCAGACAGCACAGCCACACCCTCTCCACTGATGAACCCACAGGGGCATCACAGCCCCCCCCTTAAGACAGAGGCCCCAAAGGGATCCCCGAAAACACCAAATATCCAGAGCCAGAGAGACTTCCTACCCCACCGGGGCACGAGAGAGAGCATCCGCCGCAACGTTGTCCTTGCCCTTAATGTGCCGAATGTCCAAACTATAGGACTGCAGGAACAGGGCCCACCTCATCAACCGCCGGTTCGGACAGTTAAGTGAACA
>CALSBZ010041821.1:469190-491032 GCA_943591055.1 Gobionotothen gibberifrons
CCATTATTAACATTGCTTGCATTCATTTGGGAAATGCATTTGCATGACTTAAATTTACAATTAACAAAGGCTACAGTGACATCCAAAGCATTTCGTCTCGCAGCCATTTTCAGATTCTTTGTGAATAGGTCTTACTGAGTTAGGAGTCCTCTTGAGGACTTTTAAGCTCTCCTAAACTTAGGTGCTACTTTTAGGCCTAAAATACTTTGTGAATTGCTCTTAGTGAAAAAAATTAGGAGTCCTAAATTTAAGACTGACACGCCCATTATGTTTAGGAGTTTCTCCTAAATTCGCCAGTTAGGAGCTACTTTTAGCCCTACTGTAAGATCCTTTGTGAATACGGCCCCAGATGCAGAGGCACTGACTGCTTGTCTGATTTTCTGAATTTTGTCAGTGAAGAAGGAGGCAAATTCATTGCCCGCCCTGGTGGATATAAATTCAGAGGCTACTGACACTGGGTGGTTAGTTAGTCTGTCGACGGTAGCAAACAAGGCACGTGCGTTGTTTTTGTTTTTGGCAATGATATCAGAGAAGAAAGACTGTCGGGCAAATTTCAATTCCAAATCATAAAGGCCAAGTCTCTCTTTATAGATTTCAAAGTGAACCTGGAGATTTGTTTTTCGCCACCTGCATTCAGATTTTCGACACTTTTGGGCCGGGCTCTGTTCTCATGGTCATGGCCTTTCTCCGTGGAGATATTTTCTTCCCAGTCACTTCCTTTACCTTAGTTGGAGCAATGGCATCTATAACATTTGGCATCTAGCTCATTTACTGAGATGTTAGCAGGGGTAACACTTTATATTAAGGTACACAAATTAACAAATTAACCACTAGTTGTTAATTAACATGCATATTAGCAGTATATTGGCTCTTTATTAGTCATTATAAAACACTTATTAATGCCTTATTCTACATGACCATATTCTACCAATAATAAGCCATTAGTTGAGAGTTTTTCCTCAATAACCCTCTAGTTAGTGCTTATTTGTTGCAAGTAAGGACGTTGTTGTACATGAGTTTGGGTCTTAATATGCTCTGCTCAATATGGGCCTAATAAGGCAGTAGTAGCACAAGAATAGTAATTCTCCCATAATAACACTTAACAAATATGATCTATTATTATGTAACAAGACATGAAACTATAAGTGTTAATTGTGTCTAAATAACTCAAAAGTAGGTATTTATATCTAAGAACATGTTCCCTATTCTAAAGTGAAGTCTTGTTCATAACCAATAAGCTAGTAGTTTGACTCTAATTAGGTATTTCTATCTAAGAACATGTTCCCTATTCTAAAGTGAATTCTTGTTCATAACCAATAAGCTAGTAGTTTGACTCTAATTAGGTATTTATATCTAATGTGAGGGCTACAAGCCTCACAAACGAACACACATCCTAAAGGTTATGCTTTTGTTTACATCAGACATACCTATTGATTTGAAACACCTTTATTTTGCTAGATTGAGTGCACGCAATCTTGCTTAAAATATCTATTGTCAATTGTGTTGTGTGTAATCATATTGTCAGTGTCTTACAGCTCACCTTGCTCCGGGCAAAAGGCTGAGCTGATGGAAAACACCTGCCTTTATAGATGTGTCAGCTAATTGGACTACGCCATTCCTCTCAAACCCTGAGGGGTGTTTAAAGAGGCCACTCCATTTAAGCCACCCCTTTTTAGAGTCTCTTCCCTCTGCATGCAACAATGGACTGGCCAGTAGGGCTATAAGTTCCTGCAGTGTGGAGATGAGAATGGGGTATGTGAGTTGCTCTTGGGCAGAAGAGCACACAGGATGTCACCCATTTTTGTGACATTTTGTTTATGCATTAAATGCTAAATTGTGTATGTTGATAGCTACACCCTTTTTTTTTTAATTGATTTTGTTACCCATCCTAAAATTGTACATATATTGGGTAAATAAAATCCTTATTTTTGCACCTCAACCTGCATTCCTGATTTTTGCGTACCCTGGTCCTTCACATCTAAGAACATGTTCCCTATTCTAAAGTGAAGTCTTGTTCATAACCAATAAGCTAGTAATTTGACTCTAATTGACCTGAACATGTTCCCTATTCTAAAGTGGCCTCCTCTTCACACTTTGTAAATACATTATAGCACACAACTACTGAAATTAACCTCGACAGTAAATGAACAAAGTAGGCTCACGTTGAAATATCTGTTTCATTAATGAACCACTAAAGAGAGGTTCAGACACATACCAAAACATGTCAAGTTTCTCCAAGGCTAGCGTGTATGCTAACTCTAGCTCGAATGCTAACGCAAATGCTAGCGCGAATGCTAACGCATTTCCTCATTGAGTTTAAACATCTCCAAATGTCATCACATAAACACAATACGTGTTACTAATCCTTACAGTGTAAGTGTAAGGCTTACACTTACACTTACAGTCATTGCTTTCTGACGGACTTGACCCATTTACTCTTCAGGTTGCATAGGAAAATTAGAAGCAGTGTACTGCCATGCTATTCAGTTCACTTTCTCCTACTTCCTGTACCCGGTTTCCTGTCTAACCTTCAGTACACATTTTACAAAAATATAAATGTGCAAATATGAAACATACAGTTCAATATCACCTTGCTATTGGTAGCTGAACTGTCAATACCCCAACATGTATTCTTAGATATAAATACCTAATTTTGAGTTATTTAGACACAATTAACACTTATAGTTTCATGTCTTGTTACATAGGAATTGTTAAGTGTTATTATGGGAGAATTACTATTCTTGTGCTACTACTGCCTTAATAGGCCCATATTGAGCAGAGCATATTAAGACCCAAACTCATGTACAACAACTTCCTTACTTGCAACAAATAAGCACCAATTAGAGGGTTATTGAGGAAAAACTCTCAACTAATGGCTTATTACTTGTAGGATATGGTCATGTAGAATAAGGCATTAATAAGTGTTTTATAATGACTAAAGAGCAAATGAAGAGTTTGGTTCCAAAACGCTATAAATCCATTTTGATTAATTTGAGTAAAAATGTGTTTTCTTTACCAAGAAAAGTGGCAAGTGAAAACCACTATTTTCTGTTTCAAACTTTCACATAGCATATTGAGGTTATAATAACATTAAAAATTAAAATCCAGAATTTGATTTTCAAAGATTTATTTAAAAAACTGATAATTTTTTCCCCAAAATGCAATAAATCCATGACACTTTTTTTTCCCTCCAAAATGCAATCGATCCATTGTATTTTTCCTATTGAGACTGTGCAAAAATACATAACAGTAAGTAAGTTGATACATATGAAAACCTCTGAAATTGGTCAATACTAAACTTATATATGTGCCAAAAATACATCAATCATCGCTCCCAAAATGTATTTAACGGGTCACCTTGTTAATGCTACACATTCATTACAACAATAAAACATTACATGTGAGGAAAATGTCATCAAGAACAAGAACAACAATATCACATTAGACCACAGAAATTCCAAAATCACATTCATCTTTGCCATGTTACATTCATATTAGTGCTGTACATTGTACGATTGTCTTGTGCAAACTATAAATCCATTGCATAAATATAAATATCTGTGTAAAGAACTGTAAAGAAGATTGAAAACTGATTTGCACAAGTATTGTGCATACTATAAATCCATTTAATTAATATAACTATATTTCTGTGTAAAACATTCAACAACTTATCATTCATTAAGAGTGGAATGGCCACTCTCAAAAGGCTGGCACAATGGGCAGCTACTCTTCATGACTGTCACAGTCAGCCTCATTCATCTGTGACTAACCCCCTGATCCCACTGCAAGCGTCTGCGCTACGTTACGTTGTGGCTGAGCCCTGCTGCGACCTCCTCCTGCGTCGTAACCAAGCGGCAAACTCTGGGGAAGAGCCGGGACGCCAATACGGAAGTGCCACACACTGCAGTTCATATATTGGCCGATAGAGACTGACTGCAGAAAGGAGCAATTTCCATAGACCCCCATGTTAAAATGCCCAACTTTACAGCAGAAAAAAACATGTTTCTACCCATGGATGCAATACATTTTATTATGAATATAGTTAGATTCCACCTTCATGATTATGAATCTGTGAGTGAATTGTTTTCTAACACGATCCTTTTATTTATATTAGGTCTTAAAGTTTTTGCATAAATTAGGGCGTGGTCACATAGAGTGACGGCTCTGTCAAGTGACTGCTGCTGTTAGCTTCCTGTCTCTCTGCTAGCTGCTCCGTGAAGCTACAGGGACTCTGCCTGCTCGGCTCATCCAGGGAACACAACTTGACCCCGGCCGTGTTTGTTCATTCTTCATGCTTATATATCGGACTATTGTGACTCGCTCTGCGGTTGAAACAGACAGTGCATGAATACGGTTCTGCGGTAAGTAAAATTCGAGTACTTATGTATGTGTTAATGATTTTAATCAGCTACGTAATTGATGTTAAGGCTTGGGTTAGCGTGTCGAGTGGTAGCTACGTCGGTGCTAACGATGCTAATCGTAGCCTCCAAGTTAAAATCATAGACTGTATATATAAAGGTTAAAACGAAATAGACAAGTGTTAAGCGTTAAGTGGGATAATACTGTAGAACAAACGGCTTCTGTTTGAGCTTGATAAAATAAGGTCATCCTTGTAACTTAGAGAGATATGTTATTATGTAGGCCTAGGTAGGAACTGTATGCATCGCTAAGGTTCATTTAAATTGGCTATGCTCAAGTATGTAGACAAGCTAATGTCGAAGTAGTATATGTGAAATCAACCTCACAATAAGATGTGTGTATATTACAATTATTAATGTCATATTTCAAGATGATTACGTTAACGTCACAGTCATCTGAAGAACGAACCGAAACCTTGTTGTTTTTATTAATTGCATTACCAAATTGGTATCAAATAAACAGTAAGCATTGGTAACACAACTTCCAAAGTTACAGTAAAATAAAAAGGACCCTGACTCGGACAATACACAATCCAACATGTTCAACAGAAGAGAATCAGTTATATTGTTTGTACACATGGTACTTTACATATATATCTGTTTGTTTAAAGTGTCCAGGTGATGCAGACAGGCTGGACCAGAGAGTGAGAGACAGAACTGGACTCCTCACAGCAGTGAACTTCAGCACAGGTACAAAGACTCTTTCTTCATACTGTACAAAGAATCAAGAAAGATATTGGTTTAAATAAATGAAGTATTGACTTGAATACACTGATATACATTCCATTAAACAATACTAAATACTAGATCACCTACACATCAGTGTAGTGATCACACAAGTTGAGGGTTTTTTCCATGCAAAAAGTTACATTTAGATGTTAACAAGCAATATGATTTTGTCAGCTTTCTAATTTAATGTATTGAAGGCAAAGATATTTAACACATAGTGAGAACTGCTACTATTTATCTCTCAATATTGTCTGTAAAAAATGTGGTAAAAGTTATTCTTTCAGTGAGACAACAGAGCAAGCTTCTACAGTTGCACTACATTTTGATAACAGTTAAATAGTATGTTGATAATAAGATATATTTCAATGTTGATGAGCTTCATACTGTTCATTCATAATCTGATTGTCTTTGTAGCTCACTGTTGAAATAAAAACATTACAATTACAAAATAATTATTTCTACAGCCCCTAAACACACAAACACACCGCTTTCATGAATAACACACTTGTTCTGCAATAATATGTTTTATGTTTCCTGTCATTTCTGTTAGGAAAGGACATGCCTGAAAGACACGACTCAACATTTTCTCCTTCTCTGAGGGTCAAGAAGAACATCCAAGAGGAACATTAAAAGCTGATGTTATGAGATTTTAAGACCAGTACAGGACATTCACTAAGAAACTACTTTTATTGTGAAAACACAGTCAGCTGATCGAATGCAGCTATTTCCACATCTACACTCCATCAGCTGATTATTTCTATTTGCCTCACTTTATGAGCTTCACATCGCTTGTGCCTTGTACCGCAGAGTTTGCAACGTCACAAATAAATCGAGCCAATCTTCAGTCAGATGTGAATGTGTAATCTAACATTTTCAGTACGAATAATGGACAAAAGGAGTGCAAATACAAATACAATTTATTGAAATGTGAACCAAAAGTTAATCAAACATGTTTTAAATAAAAAGCACATATGGACAGAAGGTGTACAAATGTATAAGTAAACACATTTAGTCAAATAAAGTGACAGACTAGGCCTGTGCAGTTGGTATCAGCTTTGCCCAGCATGGGCTCCTCCATCAGGCCTGGTCCTCCTCGCTGAGGAAAGACCCTCAGTCCTCTCCAAACCAACAGACAGGACGTCCATCACACGGAGGTTTCTCCCTGAAGTCTCTGCAGCTCTCTGGACACCACGCTGTCTCAATCCGTCCACACTGAATATGAGAGGGGAAAAATGAAAATAATAAATGCTTTAGTTTAGACAATAAGAAATATAAAGTTGACTGTTGAGTTGCTCAGTTTTTTTAGATTGTCAATACTATTACTGTATAACTAATATATCAGGTTAAGAGGCACATTCAAATAAAGATTGGTCTTCAAATACATTTTGTCTTTTTAATTGTTTGTCTAAAGTCAAGGATCTAGAACTGGTACTTAGTTTTAATGATACAGTCTGGTTATTATGCTGTTTGGAGGAGGCCTCACAGGTAAGAGCACTAACTAGCTACCTTAGCTTGACTTAAATGTATTAAACGTATAGTTAGTGATATCAAAATATAAATAACTAATGTCATGCAAACATATTAATATTTGCTTGATTCCAGTGTTGAATTTAACACAATTGCAAACAAACGTTAAGGGATTTTAAGATTCTGAAGTATTATGCTAACAACTCAATAACTTAGATTATTATTTATAGTTTTGCGAATAGTTTCATGTCCGCTTACCTTAGAAACGTAAAATGTGACGGCAGTGTGCAGATGGGGAGCATGTTAGCTTAGCTTGGTAGCTTCAGCTAGCTCTTGAACTTTCAGCTCGGAGGCAGCAGGTCCCGCCTCGGCTCCGCCTCTTTACCCTTATTTGGAGCAGGCGGGAGTTGAACTCTGACGTCGCTGTCGAGCCGTTAGTGGCCGACTCCGCCTACTAAGGGCTTCTCGGCAACTCTGCAGAATCCTATGGGTGACGTCACGGACCCTACGTCCATTTATATATACAGTCTATGGTCGTAACCCACCAGGCGCGTTTCAAAACGTTGTGGAAGCGGAGCGTCATATGTGCAGCCTCGCAGTTGTTGTTGATTTTGGAATATTTCCTGGACATTTGTACTTCTACAAGTAGGCTACGTAGTTACATGGTTTATGTTTGTGTCTGTTTAAATCGTGTTTATTGTTGTTATTTCCTATTTTGTTGTGTTGTAGACTACAGACAAAGTTAAGAATAATTGTAATATCCCAGTTATAAACGACATGAATCAAAGATATGTTGCTGTATTTTAGTGGTAAAACAATGCATTCATCATCATAATTATTCTATATATATAATTTACACAGTGCCTGTAAACCGGAGGAGAACGCTGGCATTTCTCCTCCTACTTGAAAGACTACGGAGGGATAGGGGCTGCAAAAGTGTGTGTGTATATATGCTATATATGGTCTGAACGTTCCACTTCCTGCCTGCCCGACATTACCTTACGGCTGCGCCGCGTCAAAAATAGGATTCATCCTATATTTTAGAAATACCTTGCGGCGAGGAGCTTCTGGGACGCTTCGAGTCGTGGCGTAGCGTGGCGCAGCGGGTCTGGTGGAATAGCACCCATTGACTAGAGTGGCCGCGAACGCTAAAAACCCAGCAGACGGAACGTAGCGTGGCGTGGCGTAGAAGCGCCCGGTGGGATCAGGGGGTGAGAGAGTGCATCAACATAGAAGGCACGCACATTGTCAATTTCAGAGAGCAAGTTCAGGACATCCTTCTTTTTTGCTTCTTTCACTGTGCTTTCTTTGGGAAGCTGGCTTGGCTTGAAGTTTGCCCACTTCTTTCCTCTCTTCAGCACTGAGTGGTAGCAGTATTCACCGCTATACACAGCCTTGAATCCTAGTTTCTCCTTCCTGAATTCCAGCATTCTTGCTTCACTTAGCTTAAGGCGAGACACCCCAGGTGAATAGGGTATTTTTTTTAACTTTAAGATATCAGCTAGAAATTTCTCCAGTACAATTACTGACAATAATGCAATTGTCTTTTGTATTACAAGTTTTCTGAAATAGCATGTTTAAATATGCAAATGATCCGTTATCTCATTAAATATGTGCATATTTGAACACATTTCAGGAATCGAAATCTCAACTTTGGATAAAGCCAGGTTCAAAATTATTGTTTCATTTTGTAGTCATATTAGTATCTAAGGCTTTTACAGAAGGGATTTTGGATATCTCTTTGTATCACTCCATAAATCAGAAAATACTGTCAACAGCCCTAAAATATCCATTTTCGCCATGTTTTTAGGTATAAAATGTTATATAATTCAGGCTATGAATGATATATAAACAAACCCTTCTGTAAAAGCCTTCATAATATTGATAGCAATATAACTGGAAGGTTTGGTGTATGTACGTGCAACTGAAGTGGAGATTTCGAACTCAGAGTAGGAGAAAAAACTCATTTTGAGAAAACGACCTTTAAAGATTGCAGTGCAGCGCTAGCTAAACCCTCCTGTTCTTTGTATGACAGCTTGCGCCTCGAAGCACTCCGTGAAGGTATTTCATGATCAGTGTCATTTGTTTTTTGTAAAACCTTGCTTCGTGCAAGTGACAATTGTTGTCGTCTTCTCTGTGAAAGTTTTTTTCGCCGTTCTTTTGTCATTTTGAGATTTGAATTTCTAGCGGAAAGCTAACCAGGAAGTGATTTAGCACACCACGTGACGCATCTGAACGAATCACGTTGTCAGAAAATGACACCAGCCAATGAGATTTCGTTTCTTGGTTTAAGACCCCTTTGTACTTTCACGATTGGTTGCTGATACAAAGGAAATGACCATATTTGGATCCGATGAGATTGTGCAGGAGAGACGGAGCTTTCCAACGATACCTCTGATTACATGGAGCAAACAGCGGTCGCGGTACTTCATGTTACGTTAGAATGCTAACTTTTGGTGAATTTAGGAGATATCTACAGACGCAAATAGACAAACTATAGTCAAATAAACACTTAAATGTGTATTTTGTACGTTTTCCTTCCAAAAGCCTGAAAGAAAACATGTTATGGAATCAAAATAGCACAAAATCTCAAAATTGACCAGTGCATGAAAAACGATGTTTTTGCCTGCCGTGTCTCGCCTTAAATGACTTCTGTGACTTTACAAAAGCCTGTGTTTCTGTCTTGAAATCATAAGCCTCCCAGTCTTGCCCATAGACGTGTACATTTCCATGACTGCGCAAAATCTGATAGTATTCCTCTGGCATAAGAATGGTATCCTTCTTTCGAACCTGTTGCTCAATCCTCCCAAACACACGATCCACGGGCAGAAAACTGTGCCCCCTTATAGGAAACACATACTCAGCACTGATTCTTGGAAAGGCCTCCTTCATAAAGGAAAACAGCATGGACAGCAGGTTAATATTTTTGTTCTGACCAAAACAAGAATCGCTGAACAATCGCAGCCTCTGAGCGCGGCGAAGAGCACCACTCAACTGTTGACGTAAACAGTGGTCCAGAGCTGAAGCAATCATATTGCTACCTTTTCCATTTTCATGCTCCATCCATGTGTACAGATGAACATCATCCACTGCTTGCTTACTTCCTGTCCCATGGTGAATAACGACACCAAAGAGATACATGTAGAGCTGTCTGGAATAGTATGCCTGACCTATGGCGGTTTTAGGGAGTACCAAATTCTGCATCATGTCAAAGCAAAGGGTCACTGCATCATGATCTACCTGCCCCAGCAAATCATAAAACACCCGTGCTCGTCTCCTGTGTAGGATGTAGGATGCAGACTCACTGCGTTTCTCTTCTTCAGTCAAGCTGGGGTCCTTGACTCTCAGTTGAAACCTGGCACATGAAGAACAGGCATCTGTGGCAGGATGCCCGAATCCAAGGTTGAAGTGCAGTCGAAAAACAGTGTAATACAGGGTGTAGCTGACTACATCATGGTTTTGTTGAATAGCTTGTGCATTCTTTTCACACTGAGGTCACAGGGTAGGTATTTCCGGCCAGGTGCTCCCCTTCTTCCATAATGGCTAGCCCTACATGTAAACGTTTTGATGTGATCCATCCCGTGCTGCTTCTTGGCATCATTTTCTGCCACCTTCAATCAATCAATCAATCAATCAATCAATGTTTATTTATATAGCCCAATATCACAAATGTTACATTTGTCTCAGTGGTCTTCACAGTTTGTACAGAATATCAGTATGACAATACGACACCCTCTGTCCTTAGACCCTCACATCGTACAAGGAAAAACTTCCAGAGAAAACCCACAGTTTAAAGGGGAAAAATGGGAGAAACCTCAGGGAGAGCAACAGAGGAGGGATCCCTCTCCCAGGACGGACAGACGTGCAATAGATGCCGTGTGTAAAATCCAAGAGGACATCCATCTAGGACTTGATGATCCAGAACCACAGCAACAGCCACGACTCAAGATCCGGGCTCGCGACCCAGGACACAGGACTGCAGCAACAGGATCATCCATGACTCCGGATCCCGGCGTATATAGACACCAAAAAGAAAGAAATTTGGGGAAGCTGGGTTAATCGCAACATGAGAGTACACAGGTACAGACAGTGAGAAGTAAGAAGTAAGATGTCCCCCGACAAACTAAGCCTATATCAGCAAAACTAGGGGCTGAATCTAATCAGCCCTAACTATAAGCTTTATCAAAAAGGAAGGTCTTAAGCGCACTCTTAAAAACGGATAGGCTGTCTGCCGCCCGAACACAAACTGGAAGCTGATTCCACAAATGTGGAGCTTGATAAGAAAAGGCTCTGGCTCCCATTGTACTTTTAGAGACTCTAGGAACAACCAACAACCCTGCGTTCTTGGAACGCAATGCCCTAGTAGGACAGTAGGGTATAATGAGTTCTTTAAGGTAAGATGGCGCCTGCCCATTAAGGGCTTTGTAGGCGAGAAGAAGAATTTAAAATGATATCCTGTGTTCTATAGGGAGCCAGTGTAAGGCAGCCAGAACAGGAGTAATGTGGTCCCTTCTCCTAACTCTAGTTAGTACACGAGCTGCAGCATTTTGAATCAGCTGAAGCGACTTAACTGACTTCTTGGTACACCCTGATAATAAGGAGTTACAATAATCCAGCCTAGAAGTAACAAATGCATGGACTAGTTTCTCTGCATCGTTTTGAGGCAAGATATGCCTGATTTTTGCAATGTTACGTAGATGGAAGTAGGCGGTCCTTGAAATTGATTTTATGTGGGCATTAAAGGATAAATCCTGATCAAATATAACACCAAGATTCCTTACAGTCTCACTGGAGGCCAAATTAATGCCATCCATAGTTAGTATATCTTTAGTTAATTTGTCTCGTAGATTCTTCGGGCCGAGTACAATAACTTCAGTTTTGGTCGTGTTTAACATCAAAAAGTTTAAGGTCATCCACGTTTTTAAGTCCTTAAGGTAGTCTTGAATTTTATTTAGATGATTAATTTCATCAGGCTTGATTGATAAATAAAGTTGAGTATCATCCGCATAACAATGAAAATGTACAGAATGATTCCTTATAATATTACCTAACGGAAGCATATACAATGTGAACAAAATAGGTCCGAGCACAGAGCCCTGTGGCACTCCATGGCTAACTTTGGTTTGCGTCGAAGATTCATCGTTGACACGTACAAACTGAGAGCGTTCAGATAGATAGGACCTAAACCAGCCTAAAGCAGTTCCCTGTATGCCAACTAAGTGCTCTAATCTTTGCAATAGGATGTCATGGTCGATAGTATCAAATGCAGCACTGAGATCGAGCAAGACAAGAATAGAGACAAGTCCTTTGTCTGAGGCTATTAGAATGTCATTTGTGACTTTAACCAGAGCTGTCTCTGTGCTATGATGTGTTCTAAAGCCAGACTGAAAAACTTCAAATAAATCATAGTTTTTTAAGTAATCACACAACTGTTTTGCGACTGCTTTCTCAAGAATTGAGAATGAGAAGAATGAGAAGAACGGAAGATTAGAAATAGGTCTATAGTTGGCTAATATCTCTGGACCGAGGTTGTGCTTTTTAAGAAGCGGTTTTATCATTGCTACTTTGAATGATTGTGGAACATAGCCTGATAATAGAGACATATTCATAATATTTAATAAAGAAGTGCCAATTAATGGAAAAACTTCCTTCAACAGCTTAGTTGGAATTGGGTCTAAGATACACGTTGATGGTTTAGAAGAAAGAATCATTGCATTTAATTGTTCAAGGTTTATGGCTGAAAAGCATTCTAGTTTACTATCTAGTGTAATATTAGAACTTACATTTCCGGGAGCTGTTGATAACACTATACTGGTCAAAGGCAAGAGGTCATTGATTTTGTTTCTAAGAGTAACAATTTTATCGTTAAAAAAGCACATAAAATCATTACTAGTGAGTGCTATGGGAATAGAAGGCTCAATTGAGCTATGGCTCTCTGTCAGCCTGGCTACAGTGCTGAACATAAATCTTGCATTATTCTTATTCTCATCTATTAATGAAGAGTAATACGCTGCTCTCGCTTTACGCAGTGCTTTCTTATATTCATTTAGAGTAATATGCCAAATTAAACGAGATTCTTCAAGTTTAGTGGAACGCCATATCCTTTCAAGCTGTCTCGACTTTTGCTTTATTTTGCGGGTTTCGACATTATGCCATGGAGCTAATCTATGTTGTTTTATATTCTTCTTTTTCAAAGGAGCAACAGAGTCTACTCTTGCGAGCACCACCCCTGAGTTCTGGTCTGGCTGTAGCGTTGAGTGCATAATACCTTGCCACTCGAGACACACGATCCTATATACCTGCCAATACCTGCAATGACAGAAAAATGACATTTTGTAGTATGTATGTGTGTATGTATGTATTTATGTATTTATCTATATATTTATCTATCTATCTATCTATCTATCTACATTACATAATTAATTAATTCATCCATTGCTTCATTCATTGCTTAATGTATTCATTCATAGTATCCATTCACAATGACAGATGACATGGCCAAGAAGGGCATTTGTGATTAAGCAGTGCATCAGACAACTAAATAGCAGTTATTCATACATTTTAAATGCAAACCTATAGCCTGATATAGTCCTATTTATGTAGCCTATGTATTGTGTGTGTAACTACCTACTTAGGCTACTGCCTACTTTTCTACATTAATTCAACTTGCAGTTGGCATATTTATCAAATAACAATGGCAGATGACCAGCCAACTAGGCTAGGACATTTGTGCCCAAGCAATACATCAGACAACTATAGGCTAAGTGATACTAATTCCTTAAGTAGGCAACATGTTAACATGTAAAAAAAATAGCAAGAAACTTAAACATTAAAGATTCAACAGAAAAGCTTAGCTGTGCCTCGTTCACTTCATGATATAACCTAGGCTACACATCAGGCTGCATTGAAAAGCCAGTGATGTGCTTGTTGTGAATTAAGCTGTCATTATCTAGCCTGTGTAGTCTAGCCTATCACATCAACATAGCGTCGTTTAATGATCAACACGTTTTAAGAGCAGGCAGTCCTGTATGAATAATATAATTCGTAAATCAAAATTAAACTCACCCAAAACGCTGCAAAAGGTGGCCTTGCAGACAGGAATTTTGTGGCGTTTATCGCGTTTTGGAACCAAACTCTTCAAATATACTGCTAATATGCATGTTAATTAACAACTAGTTGATGGTTAATTTGTGTACCTTAATATAAAGTGTTACCAAAATTCTGAGTAAACATTTCCCTAGTATTTTCAGTTAAATATTGCTTTGTGGTTACCTCTTTTTGAAAAAATGTGTGAACAGAAATAGAGCTCTCAAAGAAAACACAGGAATGATCAGAGAGTGCAACATCAGTCACCACAACCTTAGAGATATTCAGACCCTTTGAGATAATTAAGTCCAGAGTGTGCCCCTTATTGTGCGTGGGCTCCGTCACATGCTGAGTCAGTCCATAGTTATCAAGAACACAAAATAGTTCTTTAGCCCCTTTGTCCTGGGTGTTGTCAACATGGATGTTAAAATCACCAACAATGACTAGACGGTCAAAGTCAATACACACTATAGACAGCAGTTCAGTAAAGTCATCAAAAAAGCTTGCACAGTATTTGGGTGGTCTATAAATATTTAGGAACAGAGCTCGAGAGGAGCATTTCAGCTGAAGGGCCACATATTCAAAAGAAGCAAAGTTCCCATAAGATGTCTTCCTGCATTGAAGGGAATCATAGTACGAAATAGCAACTCCACCTCCCTTCTTATGCATTCTTTCCTGACTCATAAAACTAAAGTTGGGAGGGGTTGATTCGATAAGAACAGCTGCACTGTTATTTTGTTCAATCCATGTTTCCGTTAAAAACATAACATTGAGATTGTGCTCAGTGATAAAATCATTGATTAAAAATGTTTTACCTGCCAAAGACCTGACATTTAATAAAGCTAGTTTAAGTTTGTTACATACACTATCAGTCAGATTTTTTGTGGCAAGCTGTGGCTGACATGGAATCATTTCTAAATTTGATAAACTCACACAAACTTTTGAGCGCCATACGCCCTTGAGCCTGGACCCAGCATATATCAGTCAGTGTTTGGGTTTTGTACACACACATTCTTATCAGGCTTCGGATACAGCAGTCTTGAAGGGGGGGGGGACACGTTTTGGTCCGGATGATTGTGGTAGGCATGGTGACGGGGGTGGTGGTGCGCGTCTCTGCTTCAGTGATTGTGGTGGGCGTAGTTGAGGGGCGGGGGTAGAGGAGATGCTGCCAGCCCTGCGTATCGCCTTCATGCGGTCATTGAACTCCAGGAAGGACTTGGTGCCAACCCTCTGTATCTCCTTCATCTGCTCCTCAAACTCCAGGGGGGTGGGCGAGGGTGAAAGGGTGAGCGGAGAGTAGAGAGAGCTGGGGTATGAAGGAAGAGTATCCTCAAAGGTGTTGACAGGGGGGGTGAATGGCGTTGGACACTCCTCCATTTGTGTCATAGGTCTCCCATAATCAAAACATTCCTCAGGCGGGTGCAGTGATACTTCTTCAAGGTTTTCTGCGCAATGTGTTGTGTCTTTCTCCTGTTTTGATTCCTCTTGCCGTTTGTCCTTGGCAGGGGGAACAGATTGATGACGCAGGCAGTTGAATATGTTAGAGATAAACTATTTCACTCCTGACTTGTTCAGGCAAATTTCATCTGCCTTAAAAAGATGTCTGCAGTCCCAGAAAAAGTTAAAATGGACAGTAGAAGTAGACAGGGTTGGGAGAGAGTGTAAGAGAGAGAGAGAGAGGTTCCGGGTTGTTGTGTTGTGTTGAGAATATTCAGGAGAATATTTTTCATTGTTCCAATGATAATAAATATACGCATAAAGCATATTTGTCCACTCATATGTTGATAAGAGTTTTTTTTAAGAGAATTACAAATTTGAAAAATATTCCTCTAAGGTACATTTAGAACATATACAAAATGTGCGATTAATTTGCGATAAACTATGGACATCATGCGATTAATCGCGATTAAATATTTGAATCGACTGACAGCCCTACAAAAACATAACAATTACGTTTTTAAATGTATTTTTTATTTTATTATATATATATATATTTAAATTATATAATTATATTAAATTCACACTTCAACCATGCAGTATCATGTAGTTTTACCATAAGTAATTGTTTTACATTGTGTATGTTTACAGGCATTTTAAGTACACTGCACTAAGATGCTTACTGCCACTACAAATGCAACATAATCAACTCAAAACTCCAAAAACTCAAACGGTTCAATGAATACATTTACTTTACATATATTTAAACAAAATAAAGGGAGGTAATCTTAAAGGTCTTTCTTTTCTCAGCCGCTTGCCGGCGGGCGTGTCTGAAACTCGACCAACAACCAATCACATGAATCTCCCGCCCCTGACACACAAGCAGCGGTTTGATTGGCTCGAGCTTGTACTGGCATATGATTCGAGCCGAGGCGTCAAAAGTTGAACATTGCTCAACTTTTGCAGCGAGCCACGCCAGCAACGCTCCGCGTCGCTTCCCACAATGCAATTCGGCGAAAAGTGACGTCACCCCATTCAAAGTGAATGGTGAAGCGCCAACGCACGCCGCTGTGTGGACGGGCCGTCAGCCTTAGCTGTTCTCAGCCGCAGCTGCATGGATCTCCACTCACAGTTTGCCACACACTCACATGTGTGTGCTCAGGCTGAGTTCAGGCTGAGACTTGCCGTGTCTCGCTGTCTTGCAGAGCCCACGCAGCAACCAGGAAACGACACCAGTAATACAGCTCACACTGTCGGCTCCTCGAGTCTCAAAGGGCGGAGCAGCGAGCCCCGCAACATCCCACCAACACGGCACCCAGACCCCACGCAGCATTCTCATCTGTTTGTCATTACTGGTGTCATTTTCTGGTTGCTAACAAACGCCATTGTAACACATAAACACACATCAGAGCACAGTGGGCTCATTTTGAGCTACGTCAGCTCAAAACAGCTTGCCGCCGACTGGAGCGGCTGTGCAAAAGTACCGGACTCTCAGTTCACACGCAAATGTACTCGGATCACCTTCACCTCTACAAGAACGCGCTTTCCAATGCCAAATCCTCATATTACTCCAACCTCATCAGCACTGGTAACAACAGAGTTATTTTCTCCACAGTCAGTCACCTACTTCAGCCTCCTCAAACCCTCCCTCCAGATATCTCCATTGACCAATGTACTGACGTTCTGCAATTTTTTCACTCCAAAATGAACACCATTCACCTAGAGCTGGCCTCAGCATGCACCTCCTCAAGTGATCCACCCTGGATGGCTACCACTGGTCCATCACTCATCAGCTCCCTCTCCATCTTCACCCCAGCATCGGAATACACCATCTCAGAGCTCATCCGTAAAGCTAAAACCACCACCTGTCAGCTTGATCCTCTTCCCACCACCCTGGTCAAGGCTTGCCTACCAGCCATATCACCCATGATCACTGACATAATTAACTCCTCCCTCACCTCTGGAATTGTACCCACCTCCCTCAAACTGGCTGCAATCACTCCCATCCTCAAAAAACCAGGTACTGATCCAGACGATCTAAACAACTACAGGCCCATCTCCAACCCACCCTTCATTTCCAAGACCCTTGAGAGGGTGGGTGCCGCACAGCTTCAGTCCCATCTTGACACTAACAACCTCCATGAACCCTTCCAATCTGGTTTCTGCCAAAAACACAGTACTCAAACAGCCCTGGTTAAAATCACCAATGACCTCCTCCGTGCAGCTGACTCCGGACTTCTCACCATCCTCATCCTCCTTGACCTCAGTGCTGCATTCAATACAATCTCTCACCCACTACTCCTGGACCGCCTGGCTGGCATTGGGATCACTGGTGTTGCACTCTCCTGCTTCTCATCATACCTCACTGACAGACAACAGTTTGTACAGCTCGGTAATCACAAGTCACAAGAAAGTGCTATTTCACTGGGTGTCCCCCAGGGGTCAGTACTGGGTCCACTCCTATTCATCGTATATCTCCTCCCCCTGGGCAAAATCCTCCGTCACCATGAGGTTAATTTTCACTGCTACGCCGACGACACACAGGTCTACATTTCCTCCAAACCCACCACTGCCCTGCCCCCAACCTCCCTCACCACCTGCCTTGAGGACATCAGGAGCTGGATGAGCAGGAACCTTCTGAAGCTTAACAGTAGCAAAACTGAGGCACTGCTCATCGGCTCCAAATCCACCCTCACCAATTCACATAACACCCCAGCACCAAACATCATCATCGACGGCTTCCCCATACCATTCGCTGCCCAAGTGAAAAGACTCTGTGTCATTCTGGACGGCTCCCTCTCATTCGCACCACACATAAAAAACATCACCCGCACCGCCTTCTTTCATCTTCGGAACATCTCCAGACTCCGCTCATCTCTGTCCCAACCCAGCACTGAAATCCTGGTCCACTCATTCGTCACATCCCGGATTGATTACTGCAATGCACTTCTGACTGGCCTTCCCATCAAACTCCTCAATAGACTGCAAATAATCCAGAACTCTGCTGCCCGGATCATCACCCGCACCAACTCATCCGACCACATCACCCCCTTTCTCACTCAGCTACACTGGCTTCCTGTACGCTACCGTATTGACTACAAAAACCTCCTACTCACATATAAAGCTCTCCATAACCTTGCCCCCATCTACATCACCGACCTCCTTCAGGAGTACGCACCCTCCGCTCTTCATCCGTAGGACTTCTCACCGTCCCAACCCCCTGCCTCAAAACCATGGGTGCTCGAGCTTTCAGCTGCTCGGCTCCCAGACTCTGGAACTCCCTGCCACTACACATCCGACAGTCTGATTCCATAACAACATTCAAAACCCAACTCTAAACCCACCTGTTCAAACTTGCATTTTCTTTATAATATGTACCCTGTGTCCTTTTGTGTCCATTTCATGTTGTTTGTCTTGTCTTACCCCGGCACTGTTTTAATTGTTCCCTATATTGCCCCTATGCCCTGTAAGGTGTCCTTGGGTGTTATGAAAGGCGCCCCCCAAAATAAATGTATTATTATTATTATTATTATTATAGGGAGAGGGGAGGCAGGAGCTCCAACAAGGCGTTTAGGACAGAGTTTAGCGTTTAGGACAGAGTGAATACACATACTATACAGAGATGCTGTATGAGAAAACCAATGTGATTTTGGAACATTGAACAATTTAAATATATTGTAGTAGACCTCAACAATGGAATTATGATCAGTAGAAATGGCCATGACATGGGACCTTTAACAATATAAACACTTTTCTCAGTTTTGTTTGTCTCTATAGTTTGATCTTTTAAGCTTCTCACAGAAATAAATGTGTTTTAAGTAGCATTAAAATAAGTATTTCCAAGCTTATAACAATACTTTTGCCTGTAGCCTACACTTTGATTAAACCACTGCAATGACTATAGTAATGACTATAGTCTGAGCTATTATGTTCCTGCTATACTTATCAATTTAGAAACTATTAAGCGACAATTGACTTTAATTGCTCCCTTGTCTGCCTCACTTACAGGCTGTGGACACTATACATAACTGTATTGCATTTACATTTTGACCCTGCGAGCAACCACTTATACTACGATACTGAAGGTCATCTCAGCATGCTTTCAAGATCACATTTTCTTTGACTTTTATATATCAACAGAAGTATGTTTTGTGGCATAGCCCATAATTACAAGTGTCAATGGGCTCAACAAGCCTACGGTTACTGATCCAGCCGAAATTCTCAACAGGACAAGGAACATTTATAGACGAAACTAAAAACTGCATGTTTGCATACAGTATATTCAGCAACTTATGACTGAGCATTGAGGGGGTAGGGTCTTGGAAAAGGGATCTGTAATTTACCATATTAAGTAGGGATGTACCGATCACCTTTTTTTGCTCCCGATCCGATTCCGATCATTTGATTTTGACAATCTGCCGATACCGATTTTTCCCGATCCGATCTTTATGCAATGCATTAAGAGAAAAAAAAGGAAAAAAGCATTCAAGTAGTCCCTTAAGGTTATTTTTGTATTTAAATGACAGTACCCAACTACCCATTCTATCCAACATATATAGCTTCTTTTTTTCACAGTAGCATTGGATCAGTTCAGTTGTGCAGCATTGGATCAAAACAAAATAAAGCTTATCAGTGATCGTTAGCTTACTGCTACTATTAGACACTGCGCCCTGCCCAATCTGTTGCCAGATTTGAGAGAAATAAGCAACCAGGTCTATGAAAACAAGCCCAAAAGAAGCAACACATACATGATGTTGTGTAATTTTTAACCAAAACTAAGGCCTCAGGATGACTTTAAGACGTGAACATGGTCATTTTTGTTATGTAACATTAAATAAAATAATACAAATTTTATAAAAAAATATATATATTCCCGATCCCCGATTTCTTTTTTCCAATCTTTTGGAAATCACGTGATCGGCTCCGATCCCCGATCACGTGATCGGCTCCGATCCCCGATCACGTGATCGGATCGGGACATCTCTAATATTAAAATATAATAATGTTGTATGAAATGTGAAATTGCAACTAAAAATACAAACATTTTTATGTTCACTTGCATGTTTCTCTAGGTTGTTATGATAGAATATACAGTCTTAAAATCTTATTTGGCTCTTGCTGTTTTTCTGTTTTTCTGTTGTGTTTCATCTGCGACATGTTAACTTGCAGTAACCCTGCGCTTCTCTAACATCTGTCAGGCTGCTGCTGAGCCTTACAGGAAAAGAGCCAGCTTGTTGAGAACACAGAGCGACAAAAACAGAGAATGTCTTGGCTGACAAGTAGCAGAGGTTAAATGGGGTGAATTCATATTTCTGAAGTAACTTAAGAACTTCCTGGGTTTCTTGGCACCCATCAAAGTAATGGGTCTTGACTTATGGTTATGTTTCATAAATGTAAGGCCAACCGCTTACACATAGCAAAACATACATGCGTTTGATGTTATCTTTCAAGGTCCATGTATTTTCTGATCGCCTGAACCATCACTTTAAGATGAACGTGAAATAATGAAAAGGAAATGGTAAAAGAGAGAGGCTAGCTCAGTCAGACACTTGAGTTCATATACATTTGATTGATTTGGCTTTGGTTGTGTTTTGGTGCTATACTGCAAATAACATGACATTTGTGAGTGCTGTATTGTGAGTGCTGCATGAGCTCATTAATTTTGATTTGAAATGAAAGGGGATTAAATAATTTCCTTCATTTTTATAATGCTTTACCAGTGACTCACAAAGAGTATCTTTGGTTAAAAATATAGTTCTACTACTTTTAATTCATGATGTTGGCCAAGGGCACTTGAATAGTGTTTACAATTTCATACAATTCAGTCCTTCTGCAATGACTCAGGGATTTAGTTATTTATTGGAAGCAACAGGGCAACCAAGCTATCAAAAAAACACAAGCTATACCAGAAAGTGTCTCTTTAAGATCAAAGTTTTAGCTTGAAAATATGTTCTTCATGTTAACCTTATCTGCTGCAGTATTATAAAATATTAAAAAAAGAGATCAAACAAGCTTGAGTAATAACAAGTCCTGAATGGGCTGTTTTTGAGTTTAGTTTAAGAAAAGCTGCCAGTGCAGGTCTTGACATCTGAAAATGAATTCAAATAAATGAGACACAAGACAGTAGTTTTGAATAAACCGGCATTGCACTTTTTTGTAAGTTGCTTTGCAAAAGAAAACATCAGCTAAATTAAATGATATAGTCATTTTACAAACTGAGTTGGCATATTCAGCTTTTACATTATACCTCAAGGAAATATCAGAAACTACAGCATATGAGGGCATCTAGTTTCTAAACACTGACACTTTGTTTAAATTATCCCTAACTTACACATATTGAAATATTGAACATTTATTTTCAAATGCAACTGTCTTTATGTCTTCAGCTGTGTGGTTTAGACAGCAGCACAGCATTATCACAATTTAAATGTTCCATAGTGACAACTTATTTAGCACCTTTTTACAAAATAAATTCAAAGAGCTTTACAAATAAAATATGAAGCTTAAATATGTACATAAGTATAAGAGAATACAACTCATTGAGTCTGCCTCAGAGTTGAAAGGCAAACAATATTTTTGCATTACAGATAAAGAATGATTCAGCTTGTTATGCTTATGGAAATCACTGCTATTGGTAAAGATATGGACAAAAAACATTGTCCTGGGGCCGTATTCACAAAGGATCTTAAGGCTAAAAGTAGCTCC
>CALSBZ010041821.1:508787-544564 GCA_943591055.1 Gobionotothen gibberifrons
GAGGGTCCTGCCAACCCCTGGTCCTGTGCCGTTGGAGGCCCCGCCGACTACTCTTCTGCCGAGGGTCCTGCCAACCCCTGGTCCTGTGCCGTTGGAGGCCCCGCTGACTACTCTTCTGCCGAGGGTCCTGCCAACCCTGTGTCCTGTCCCGTTGGAGGTCCCGCTGACTACTCTTCTGCCAAGGGTCCTGCCAACTCCTGGTCTTGTCCCGTTGGAGGCCCTGCCGATTGCTCCTCTGCTGAGGGTCCTAACAACTCCGGGTCCTGTTCCGTTGGAGGCCCCGCCATCATCTGTTTCGCCAGGGGTCCTGCCAACTCCGGGTCCTTTTCCGTTGGAGGTTCCGCTATCACCTGTCCTGCCGAGGGTCCTGCCAACTCCGGGTCATGTTCCGTTGGAGGCCCCGCCATCACCTGTCCTGCCGAGGGTCCTGCCAACTCCTGGTCCTGTTCCGTTGGATGCCCCGCCATCATCTGTTTCACCGTGGGTTAGGGTGCATCAAATTTGAATGGGAAATTCTAATTTCAAAATATCAATTTGGCTGGCATTGCATTGTGTTCCAATTAACATAAAAATGACTTTTGCAAAGTTTTGAGGAATTCCATTGAGATTTAGGGGTGCCACCTAAGACATGAACTTTTGTGAAATTTCGGAAAATGTGCAATTTTTAGTCTAATTGCCAAAAGGTTGACCTGGAAATGTTGAGTACAGTGAACTTTTATACAGTAACATGTTCCATAGGGTTGTCAAAGTAAAAGTTGTTTGTTTGCCCTTTGGGCAACTTGGGCATTTCTCAGAATTCAACTTTCAAGATTCTCCATTCATTTGTCCTATAGACAAAATTAATGGAGCTCAATGGGACATGTTCACGTTACCCTGAGTTTTGTGCAGCAGTGATGGATGTCGGACACACATATAAAGTTTAATTGACTTTATTGTTAAACACAAGGGGCGATACTGACACACTTAAAAGAACAAACCCTAACTAAACTTCAAACTTAATTGCTCAGTCTGTGCCAGAGTCCGCTCCACTGAGCAACATCACCAGGGAGAAAGAGAGAGGAAATGGAACCTGAACTCTGAACCTAGCCCGTGCGTCTCCCCCCAGCTCCCCGCCCGCCACCCAAGAGTAACCGTCCTATCGCAAGCTTGCGATTAGCTTGCGTTTGCAGCGGCGAAGGTTTGGATGTTGGCTGCGGTCATGTTCAACTGCCTGCAGCACATTCTGCAGGTGCTGCTCTGTCCTGGCCACTGCGACGAAGTCGGACGTGAGCTTGACGCCACGCAGTCACAGTCATTGACCACGTTCATTGCACATACATTGACCTCACTTTTTTTGAACGCAGCATTGGTCGCCCATTACTTCACATCGAGAGACATAAATTCTGGATCAATGTGCAGCTGGTGCATCCCAAACCAGCAATCCTTATTGGCGAGATCAGCCAAGCTGGTGGTTGGCAAGAGGGTGGGGAACTTTGGCTTGCCAAAGCCAGTGCCAAAGCGCTGCTCAGGGATGTGCATGGGGAGATCAGCGGGCTTGTGCCCCAAGATCGCACTGGCAAGTGCACGCTTGTCCTCATTGGGCACCTTGCTGCTGAAGAGAGCCAGCGGTAGCATCTCACCTGTCAGGTACCAGCGATGCCTCTCCAGTGCCTTTATCGCTGATGCTGCAATGCCCTCATCTACAGCCTTGTATGCCTGCAGGTGGTGGTACAGTGTCAGGTCATTCCAGGCAGCATCTACAGATTTCTCGCAGGTCAACCACCACTTTGCATAGATGTGTGTAATGAAAATGGCAAATGCCCGAATCTTCGGCACCTGCTGCCATGTGGTAATTGTGCCCTGGGGAATCAACGCGATGTGCTGCTGCATCAAAGCCAGCTTGAGAGTATAGAGCAGCTTGGCCATCCATCGTGCCTTGTGGAGCGCTCCCGGTCGTTGGAAGGTCACTGCAGTCTGCTCTTCACCACCTGCATCCAGAAACACAAGACACAGCTGCACAAACTCACGGTAGTCACCTCGCTTGTGGTCAGTCACTTCTTTTGCGCACCTGACAAGTTCAGCACGTAACTTGCCCAGGAGTGGTTGCTCAGTGTTGCCAGGAATGTAAGGGGACCATTGGCTGCTGGATTCTTGTGGTAACAGGTTCCATTTCTCTCTCAGACGTGTGAACAAGGTAACCTCAGGCGAGCGTGATGTCTCCACCTTCAGGTCTGTAAAAACCTGGTTCAGGAGGACCTCACCAATGTGGTGCCGGCACCCAGACCAAAGCAGTGGTCGGCCCAGTGAGAGCTGTATGGCAATGCAGGCTGCTGTGAGATGGCCGGTGTTTGACGCAGTGGTGTCGAATGCCATGTTGACAACCTGGTCAGCGCAGCACCAGTCCTGCAGCAACTTGCATGTCAACCGGGCAATGATCACTCCACATGCCTCATTGGTCTGCTTCTTATACGCCGGGACACCAAGCAGTTTCAGCCGCTCTGCATCTCCAACCACCACTGTAAGACGCTCCTCCAACTGGCGCACATTGCTGAGCATCGGTGTTAACTTGCTGTCCCAGTGTAGGGTGCACAATGGAGGTGGTGTCCACTGCTTGTGCCGTTCCTCACTGATTGTCTCCAGCACTTGGCGTCTTGCTCGGTCAGCTGTTGCGTAAGATGCAGAGAGATGTGTACATTCACCGCCTGACTCTGCAACCAGGCCACGTGTGAAGGCAGCCTGTTGCGTTGGTGACATCGTCAACCTTGTAGCCAGTGACACAACACTTGGTCGGCTAAGGATGTCATGTGGAATGAAGACGTTTGTTCCAGTCTTCTTACGCTTGTGGGATGGTTCGCCCTCAGATGTTGGACAGACTGTGTTGGTATCCTCCTCTGGCTCCTCATCACTCTCCGACACCAAGCTGGACATTGCCGTCATCTCCTCCAGCTCCTTTTCACAGTGGGACTGCCTGGCTGCTGCAGCAGCTTGACGCTCCTCTCGCCGCTTCACCTTGAGCTGCAGCTTTTTGTCCAATACACCAAATGTGGCCACTCTGTCGGTCTTCATGCTGGCCAAGAAAGCTAGGTCTTCTGGGTTATCAATCAGCTTTTCAACATTTGGAGGCCACAGCGGAAATGTGGCATCAAGTCTGCACTCCATTTTCTCCAATTGTTTCGCTGTAGTTTCACTGGAGCAGCTTGTTGTTAGCATTGACTAAGTCTACCATCTTGTGGCAGGCACGCTTGTCGCTCACCATTGGGATGTTGGCTTTCTTGTAAAATGGCCGCACCTGCTCCAGGACACCCTTGGTTGCCTCGAACTGCGACAACGCTCCGTTTGCACCAGGTTTCTTGGCAAGCATGCAGCGTAAGATCTGACGACCAGTTGGCAGTTTGGCGCCGGTGATGATGCCATCCTCACTGGTGATGCTGGGGCCCAGACCAAAGACCAGGCTGCGACTGCTAGTCTGGCAGGGACCAGTTGGTGAGGGCAGCATCTTAGGAGAGCTGGATCCTGGGGTGGGTTGTGTTGTGCAGTGCCTGGGAATGAAAAAGACACAAGCTCAAGGATAGTGTTTAAAATCATATCTTAGCATACTTAATTTCACTCAATTATGATAAACCATGCTGTATTTTAGCTGTACATCGTCCAACTTCATCATTACAATGATAACTTACTCTTACATCACTACCAGAGTAGCTAGCTGTGCTTGCAAATATACCTATGTTTAAAATGTTAATTTAATACAAGGACAAGGATAGAGTTTAAAATCATATCTTGGCATACTTAATATCACTCAATTATGATAAACCATGCTTGCATAAGCCTCAAATTTGAGCTGTACATAGTCTAACTTCAACATAACTTACCGTTACTACCAGAGTAGCTAGCTGTGCTCGCAAATATACTTATATTTAAAATGTTAATTTACTGTAACAACTACAATGCTACTCTCAATAAGCATGAGACATCAATACTCTGAATATGACATTGTCCACTCTAGAATAGTTGCTACTGTTGATGTTAAGCTTAATAGCTAACATAGATAGCTAACTGTGGTTAGCAAACTATTGCTAGCTAACGTTAGCTAGATGTAATGAGCACCAAATACCTATAAATATGACTTAAGTATACAAAGACACAACTACAGATAGGACAGTAATATGTAATAATACATACCCAACACAAAAACAGAAAGATCACCTCAGTTTTCTTGAACTGCAGTCTTGTTTACCTCAGATCTCCATGGCGCCCATTGAGCACTGTTTACCACTTTATCCAACAAAAATAGATGTGCGGTGGCACCCCTAAATCATCATGTATTGGAAAAATATTTTGCATGTGTTGTTTCTACATATATTGGAACACTTTTAGCACCCAGCCATATCAAAATTCAAGAATTGTGTTTTTTGATGCACCCTACCGTGGGTCCTGCCGGCTCCACGTCCTCTTCCGTGGGGAATCCTCCCGAGGCCTTTCCCACCGGCTCCGGTTCCTGTTCCGCCGTCACCGGGCTCTGCTCGGCCTCTGGAGCTGTCTGGTCTTCGCCCTCAAACCTGGCCCCCTGAGAGCCGCAGTCTTCACCCTCGATTCCAGCCCTCTGTGGGCCGCAGTCTTCACCCTCGAGCCCGGCCCCCTGAGAGCCGCGGTCTTCGCCCTCGGGCCCGGCCTCCTGACTTTCCCGGCCGCGGACCTCGCCCTCATGCTCGGCCCCCAGACTTTCCCGGCCGCGGTCCTCGCTCTCATGCTCGGCCCCCAGACTTTCCCGGCCGTGGTCCTCGCCCTCATGCTCGGCCCCCTGAGTTCGCCCGCGGTAGCCTTCGCCCCTCTATGGACTCTGCCTTGCCCCCGGGTCATCCACCCGAGTCCCCCACTTTGGACTCTGTCTTGCCCCCGGGCCGTCCTCCCGAGTGCCCCACCTTGGTCTCTGCCTTGCCCCCGGGCCGTCCGCCCGAGATCCCTTCCTGGTCCTCAGCCGTGCCCCTGGGCTGTCAGTTCAGTCCCGTCCTCCTGACCCCCTCCACCCACCCTGGTGGCCCTAGTGTTGCGTCCCTCCTCCGGACCCCCTCCACCCACCCTGCTTGAGTTTTTTGGACTTTGGGACTTTGTTAGGGACGTCTGGGATCCGTCCCTTTAGGGGGGGGGTACTGTGAGGATTTACAGCCTGCCTCCTCCTATTCCTCTTTGTCTGTGTTGTGTTGTCTAGATCTGTCTTTGGTTTTCTGTCTGCGTTGTGTCTTGTCTAGATCTGTCTTTGGTTTTCTGTCTTAGTTTCCCTGGTGTGTCTAATTTACCCGATTTACCCGATTGTGTTCACCTGGTGTCCTTGTGCTTCTCCTCCCCTTCTCAGCTGTTTGTGATTACCCCTCTGTGTATTTAGTCTTGTCTTTTCCTTTGTTCAGTGTCGGATCGTCTTGTGTAATGGCTTGTGCTTCGGTGAGTGTTTCCGTTTTGTCCATGTTATATTTTCACCTAGACCTTGAAATAAAGGTATTTTTCACTTTAATCTGCATTTGGGTCCTGCTTCCTGCTACACAAACCGTAACGATAACATGTCCCACTGTGGACTGTTTGCCCTGTACCTGCCAGTTCCTCTGTGCTGGTGCTTGGTTCTCCCTGTGAAGGACCGGCACTGCTATTATCTCCACCTTTGCAAAGGAAAAAGAATGAGGAGCACAACTTATTTTTGATTGACTCACGTGTCAGAGTACATTATAACTGTATAATGGCCTATTCAAGTTTACTTCACGTAGGTCTATGCCAATGTTGGTGCTTTTGAGGGAGATCCAGTAGCCTACTATAGTTAATTATACAGCACTTATTTTATCACTTAGTTGACCCTGTATTTGCATGGCCTAATAACATACTTATTGTCTCCCCTTTGTTGCACAGACAACATAACCATCTCAAGTTATTCACTCACAGTATGAGGGGTTTTTAGCCCCAGTTAGCTGCAGTCTAACGGTTATATTAGCCTACATATTTTTGCCTTGAGTAACATTAAGGAGGTTTGGGTTTTTTGTAGCCTCACAGTCTCAGTCACACAGGGTCTGCCACTAACTTAACATTGGACTGAGAAACTGTTTTGTTGACAGTCAGTCGATGTGCACAACAGGCTACAATATAGAAAGAAATGTGGCTCATAATGTTGGCTAACTTACTTTCTGCTTCGTCATTCTGTACCATACGGGGGTTCTGAATACATCTGTGATTTTAGCACATTTCGCTGCCTCTTCCTCGCATGCTTTTTTCTCCCTTTCCCTCTCTGCACCACCTTTCCTCCTTTTTTTCGCAGGATGGATTTTGTAGCTTGTTTTGTAGCTTGTAGAATAAAAATGAACTTAGTGATGAAATGTTCACTTGCAGAAACATATACATTTTTTAAATATATTTTCCATTACAACTGCAACTTGGTTATTACAACCTCTCAAATCAGTCATTACAACTTCACGAATCTGCTCTGTGGCAGTATAAATCGACGAATCTGCGGCCTTGACTTTTGCTACACTTCTTGCGATGAATGTGTTGCTCAAGTAATTTTCACCTATAGATGTGGGGGGAGGAACATGGGGAGAAAGGGGGGTTGGAGCGAAGGGGCGGAGCTATCAGAAAGAGGAGGCGCAAACTCGGGTCAGTCACACAGCCATGTCACATCGAACCGGATGACTGCGGGGCTCTGCATGTTGCCCTTTTCACACCAACGCGGTTCCAGGGCCGGTTCTGAGCTTGTGCCTGATAAGCACCGGTTTTCCTTTTCACACGAAAACCGGTTCTTACCAAGCTCGAAAAAAGTGTCGGTCTAGAGGCAGAACCGCATACGTCACGCTTACGTCGGAGGGGGATGAGATTAATCTGAACTGACAGTATATGGAGAGTATGGCAAATAAAAGTTGAAACAATCAGTAGCGCTGAGCAAAGTGACTAGAATGCAACCGCACAAAAACGCACTTTATAAAGTCAAGCGACACTAACCATGTCACGATCTGTCTTTATTGTATTTTGTCTTGTCTTTTTCTGTCTTTTGTTTCATGTTTTATTTTGAAAGGTCTTCACCTCCTGTCTTGCCTGTTGCTGTCTGTCTGTTTTCCCTCCTAATTACCCGTTAATGTTCACCTGGTGTCCCTGTGTTTTCTCCTCCCTCCTCACCTGTGTCTTGTTTGTGTGATTAGTCTTGTGTGTATTTAAGTTCTGGTTTTCCTGTCTGTCTTTGTCGGATCGTCTTGTGTTGTGACCTAGTTCGTCGGTGAGTGTTCTGCTTTGTCTTTGTTTGCTTTAAATATAGCCTTGCAATAAAGGATTTGTCACTTGATATCTGCATTTGGGTCCTGCCTGCTACACAAACCGTAACAAACCAGGCTTTGTGTGATTCTGTTTATTTGTACCTTACTTTGACCATCCGTTCGCTGTTATTGATCATTGTGGAGGGGGCAGACGTTTTGTTTTGGATTATAGCAGCTATCAGATGGAATCAATATATGGGCTGCACAGGTTGTCATGTCCGACTATCACAAGTAGAATCATAATGAAAAATACGCCGGTAAAATGTGCCTGTAGAAAACGGCTTATGCCACAAGTTAAATTAACAAGAAACAAGTAGCCTAGTCCATATTGGTCAGTTTAGCTTCGGTTGCTATGCTAACATCACCCATTTTATACCAGATAAACTTTCATAACAGCGTTGTGATGCCAAACAGCGTCAATTCATACTGAAACACATTCACTAATGGGGAATTGGGGATATGTATCAGCTGCTTGTGTGACAGTCAGACAGTGAATACTTTACATCGGCCGCTGCTGTGAGTTAATAAACTCCAGTGGACGAGCAGCACTGCAGCGGTCGGTATATGCCGCGGTAACACATTAATAAACAATGAACCACGGCACTCTGGAGAAGTATAAGGTTAGAGAAGCAGTGGCGGTTCTAGAACATTTTACATGGGGTGGCAAAGGGGGGGCAAGAGGTCATGCCAGGGTGGCATGGGAGGGCGGACAGTATGTGATATTTTATACTGTATATAACCTATGTATTGTTAAGTCATGCCCTAACACAAGTGTTCTTAATGCACAAGAGACATTTTAAATGAAAGGAAACTACAACATGTATTTTAAAGCAATTCATGTATGGAACAGGTTGTTTTGCATTACAATGTAAAACTAAATATACATATATGTATTTTGTTTTTAAAAAATTGGTTGTCTTAGTATTAGACAGACATATTTGCATGTCCTCACTAAGCATTATTACATATTAATTTAATATTAAAAAATAAATATTTAAAATATATATATTTTTCTGCAAGTGAACATTTCATAACTAAGTTCATTTTTTAGCTACAAAACTTATTTTGTTCTTCTGTGACTTCAAATTTGGTTCACAGATAGCCTACGTGGATATTTTATACAAGTGTAAATGTATGCACACAAGCTCAGATTTGTTTCTGCAAGTGCTCACATCAGGTTTTACAAGCTCTCGCATTTTGCACCATATCTACCTTCATATGATTCATGCATGCATACAAAAATGTTCACACACACACACACGCACACACTCACACACACCTCTCCCTGGTGTTCACAGCTCTGCACTGATGACCCAGGTGTCACAGCGGCAATGTGAGACCTCATCTTAACTGACCTTAATGACTTCTGAATCCTGCCTCGATTACCCACCTTCCTCTGCCCCTTTCCCTCTCTCTCTCTTTCCCTTTACCATGTGTCTACCTCCATCTCTCCCTGGCTCACATGCATCCTATTAGCATAGTGCTATCTTTAACCTACCTCTCTCATTCTTTAATGAAGCAAGGGAATAGGTGAAGGGTATTTAATGAAATCATAGTGTGACCAGCCCTCCTAAATCATCTGAGCAGGTTAAGGATCAAATGGCTCTTTACACTAGATCATGCAGACCTTAAACCTGCATGTCCCAGTAGATTCTGATTGAGTTTGTCATGGTCAAACTAAATATGCATTTTGTAACTATTTATTGTGTAATAAGGACTATGAAAAAATGGTACGAATATGCTTCCCGCAGAGCAATCAGTTAAATAACTTAATAAAAAAGATATTAGAGTTCATTTCTGTTTTTCTTTTTTAATGGTTTTGGTGAGGGAAAGTGAGGTGAGAGACGGATTGTTTGGGGTAAATAGAGGTAGAGACATTTGAGAGACGAGAGTAAGCTGAGCGAGGTAAAGACGAAACGAATGATGTGACAGGTTGAGCCGTCTCATGGAAGAACAGACAGTAAAACTGGTGATACAGGATGTACGTAGTCTTAAAGAGATGTCTGGGTGAACAAATCTATGTCTGTGATATCAGTTTAAAGTGTCAGGCAAAAATCCTGTGCTGCAAATAATCTAGGTTAAAACCACTTATTTTTAGCCGTGATACCTGTAAAAACATCAGATAAATACAAACAAACACGGAGCCAGATGCATTGCAACTTTGTGTAAATCCAAGGCTCAGCAGACAGAAATATATTCTTTACATATACGAATTCTTAGGCTGTGTGGTGCTGCTTAATCTTTAAAAGATGCAATCTTACATCAGGCATATATGGAATATCATTGCGAAAGGCTTTCCCATGTGCATGCTGTTTGATGGTATGCATTGTTTATACATGTGGCTTAGGGAGTAGTGTCTGAAGCCATATAGTCAATGCCAAGAGGGAAAAATATGTTCTACTGAAAATAAACTGTAGTCCAAAAACAGCACACACATATATCATCAACAGCCGTCAATGTTCAGAGCTGATGACTGATAGTTAAATGCAGGGTTAACCTAACAGAATCACCATCACAATTCAGTCTTTTCCCCCAAAACATAGTTCAAATGTATTGCCAAATAAACCCTGTCTGTGTACCTTCCATAAAACACATTATTGCATTAGAGCGCTAAGTGTGAATGTTTGGGAAAGGTCACTCGGAAAGTGGGACATGATTGGCGAGTGGTTATTTGCAGTCAGTCATCGTTGTGACGCAAAAATCCATAGGGAAGAAGAGTTGCCTCTCTCTCCCTGGCTGAAATTGACCACCAATCGATGGTCTGGGAAATTGGTCCGTGGTGCAGAGCTATTGGGTGTGGAGAGAGAGGGGGCTGAAACTGTTTGGTGAAGCATTAGCTAAAGATTATTTATGATCATACATATATTTCTGCTGACACATCGGCAGCAAGGCCTTGGATTACGGGTCTTTCATTATGCACCAAATGTTTCTGTTTTCTTATTCTAAATGGCAGACTTGGAATTGTATTTCTCTGTAAATGGCTACTCTGTGATTACATGCTGCAGTCCAAATGAGGATCATTTACTCATCTACATTGTCCTCTCATTTAGTCTCAGTTCTGCAAGCCCAAATGTGAAGCGCTCTCATTGCCGTGCTCTCATTTGATTTATTTCTATCCTCTATCCAACCCTCGTCTCCTTCATTTTTGCTGGCTCCACTCGTCCCATTTTATTCTTTCATTCGACCTCTCTTTTTAATTTTCTCCCTTTTCCTGGTACCACAGAGACTTGGAGATGAGCCTATCACTTTCTGAATTACAGGACCAACCTGTCATGCTGGCTCTGGAAAGTGTGTGTGTGTGTGTGTGTGTGTGTGTGTGTGTGTGTGTGTGTGTGTGTGTTCGCGAGATGTGAGCAGCTTGCAAGTGCAGGTAGGCTCTAGAACAAAGCGTTTTTTTTGCTTTAAATTAGCTTCTGTATGGAGACATTACTGACATGATAGCTTTGATGGGATGCATCCACAGATTATGATCATTTGCTGCTTTGTTGTTTTAATACAACGCCGACTTGTCCAGGGTTTACTTTACTTTACCCCATCAGCGACCCAGAAAAAGCAGTGCACGTAATCGCCGGACCAATCAGTGGCCGAAATGTCATTTAACCATTACAAGAATAGCAGCACAGGATATTTCAAAGTGGCATAGTCAGAAAATTACCGAAATTACTTAGTATTTGTTAACATCAAAAAGGATACCAGAAATGGTCAAAAAACCTGTTCAAGAAAATATTTTGTTTTTTCTGCTTCCTCAGACATCAGTCAGAAACCATTAGGGTCGCAAAACAAGAAGAGAGAAACTGAGAAAAGCTTATTTTCCAAGAGCAACAGAGTGCAATCACATCACAATCACATCACAGGAGAGGAGAGGATGTTTATTGTTTAACATTTCGGATTCAACAAATTATACCTATTTCAGTCACCAAATACTTTTCACATAACAAAAACAGACAATTAATTTATTGTCAATAAGGACCAAGCAAAACAGATTAGTCTATACAAGTAAACAACAGAGACTGCAACAACATTTTGTTGATCATCAGCTACATGATTTGATCATTACTTTCTCATGTCATCTCCAAGATGTTTCTCCCATGAGTCAAGAAAGGATCTAAACACTTTGGGGATTGCTGTTACTTCTGCTGGAGGAATATATGTAGAGATTGATCCATGTTTCAAGTTCTGAATCTGTAAAACACAACATATCAGCAATACCATATGAAATGATCACAGAGCATGTAACTGCAAGTAAAGGCAGGATATTCATTGTTCATTCAGTTCTTATACAGTGACTTACCTTACTTGCACTTTGAGTTTGTCTCCTACATTTAAAAAAGCCATGGTGGTTGACAGGAGGAGATGACATACACACTAACGATACTGTGGGAATTGATACTTAATGCATGCGTTGCCACCTCTAATATATTTCTTTATACTCTACCTCTTTTGAGACTATGGCCTTCATCTCCTGAAGCACCATTTAGGGTGTATTGCCTCTCCACCTTTCATGAGGTTTAATCAGCTACCTGTTGCTGTTCTTGCATGCAAGGGCGCCATTCATACATCTGCAAACCAGTGCGTTGCATTCAATGACAAGTGACACCCACCATCATGTTGTCTTGCTGTCCAACGGGTTGCTGTGTTTGGGACTTGATTGACAAATCTAAGCTTGAGATGATTTTTCTCTTCATGCTCTCTGCTGCCTCTTGATTTTTTTAAGCACAGTGTTTTTCTTGTCCTCTCTGTACACTGAATTTCTATCATATCTTGAATCATGGTACCTCAACCAAAGAGAATGGTTGGTTGCCTTCTCAAATCAATTTGAGCAAAAGCTTGTCAAGTGAGGCCTGTGTTACTGATGGGGGACAGAGGGGCAATGCTGTTGTGATCTTTGCATTTCACAGGGTTTTATTTAACATTAGATGAGGCTCTTTGCTTTCGGCTATGTTTAAATACAATGTAAAGTCTGCTGATGTCTTTTTGGTTTAACCCTCTGTAGAAAAAACTACCAAAAATGTGTTTTTATTAAGGTGAACGATTTCTCTCTGAAACATTTGGTATTTGTAAAATAAATGCTTGCAAAGTTATGTAAACCGTAACTGAGACGAACACTAAACACAACATATGAAATACTAAGCACTAGTATTTCACTTAAAAGACAGTTTGTTTTGCACAAATGCATACAATAAATTGGTTTTGATCTATAGCAAACATAAATACTTTGTGATATAATTGCATAACAGTATTGCGTTTACCCTAACATTGAGAGAGAGAGCAAGAGTCCCCAAACATCTTGAATGCATGGCATCTAGTGTTAAAACTGTGAACATAAACTTAACACAGAAACAGATTTCAGCATTGTGTCTTGTCCTGGTTTTGTTATGCTTTGATAAATATTTTTTCCAAAATAATTCACGAGTGAATTGACAAATTGCTGAATATATTTGTATAACTCCTAACTACTCAATTTTGATCTCAGCGTGTGAGCAACATAGTGATATCTTCACTAAATGGATGTTTACTTTTAATAGCACTGTATAATATATGGTAATACTACTTACTATAGTTTTGCTATATGTTTTTTTTGTACAGTCTTGTACTGACACGACATTCACACCTGCTTGCAATACCTCTTCCAACTTTGCTATTGTAAATGATACCAAGAAAAAAGAGAGACAACAAAGGTGTATTAAATGCACTGACAACATACATTTTGATCAGCTTCTGAATACAAGTAAAAGGTCTGTCATTACATAAATACACTACTAGCGGTGAAATGCAGACTGTGGTGAGCTGCCATGCAATATTTATGAAGAGCAACAGCTTCTGCTCCACATTCATTGAAGGACAGTGTCATGTTGTCCAATGACACAGGGATCTATCTCCCACCTGGAACCCCAGTACACACCTCCCTGCTGAAGAAAAATGCAATTATTGAGCCGAGCCACGCTTAACTGCTCCCTGGTGTGTTATTCGAGGTTAAAACAGTGCTGATGTTTTCTGTTTATCCATTTTTCTTTGAGCTCTTCTAACTCTGATGACAGTTGGTAGAGAGTAAATTGAACTCACACAGGGACGCTTCCAACTGCTACTTTTTATTCTCCGACAACAGGGAGTTTCCATTCATTTCTGTTATAATGTGTTCCATAATATTATATGTGATACAAAAACAGTGTTGACACATCTGAGGCTATGTTGTCTGTGGGGAGACGGGATCATGTGTTTTAGATGGGAAGACATTAAGACAAAGATCAACTCGCCAGAGGACTCTTTTTGCTGCGGAAACATTCCAACCACACTAAGACCTAAAGAGTCTAACCAGTGTTGGGCAAGTTACTTCCAAAATGTAATATATTACTGATTACTTATTACTGTCTTTTTAAAGTAATAAGTTACATTACAATATTACTATCTCTGAAATGTAATGAGTTACACTACTTTTATATCACTTTTGAGTTACTTTCACCAAAATAACCCTAAAATAATGGCTAGGTATTTTAAATGCTAAAATGTAGTTTAGTGCAGCTCATCCAGTGAAGGGCAATGTGGTATAGCGTAACAACTGTGTAGGCCATTAAGGCTACTAACAACTTTTATTACACGGCTTAGTTAAATACTCGATTCTGATTGTAAATTCTTAACATGTGACACGTTGTTAATACAGTAGTACAGACAGCTGTCAAGGACTATAATGAAGGTTGCTAAGGAGGATCAAGAAAGAGAAAGGAAAAGAGGTTAAAAGACGGAGCGCTGGACGTCAGATAAATCACCAGAAGAAGGTAGAGAGGAAGTAAACAATAACAGGAACACGGAATGGGCTCTGTATTTTGTTTAGTATATGGCCGTGTACAGGCCCGGTTCCACAACAAAATGACTCGGGGTGCATCTGAGATTACAGGGGGCGCAGCAGTAATAGGTTTACATGAGCAATAGTGGCCGGCAACAGCAATGAAAAATAGCATTGATGTTATGGTCCCCAATGAACAGATTATGGCATTTGTTATGTTTTGAAACCAAGCAAGTGAGAACATTTCAAGTGTGTTAAAAGTGCAATCCTGAGATATTTCATATAGTCCAAAGTGGACTATGGCAAGGAAAAGCTTAAAAACTGTACTGATAAAACAAATGAGAACATATTGTAAATCAAGGCAAATATTATTTGAACCAGCTCATGGTTTGAAATGGCAAACATTGAAAAGCAAAAGTATTATTAAAATCATGTACTACATCATCACCTTGGTCCCATCATATACTCTGGGAAGAGAATATTTACTGTGTTTGAAAATTGGTATCACATCATCATGTGAGGTTGACTTTGTGACCTGGAGAACATTTCAGCTGCAACATTAGCTGAGGGGCGGCGTAGTTTCGGGCGACGAAGACTGCTGCTCCGGGGGCGAGGGCGGCAAGTCAGGCGGGAGTAAGCTAGTCCACAACAGAGGGTAACGTGATGTCCCCATCTGACCTGTTGCTACTGTCTGCAGTAGATGCAGTGTTGCTGGCGTTTAGTGATGGTTGCTTTAACCATTTTCGTATAAATGATTATCCACAGATGATTGTCACTGCTGTGGAAGCACTTTGGAAATGATGCAGCTACGCTTTGCTCCCACAATGCAGTTCGGCGAATCGTGACGTCACCCCATTCAAAGTGAATGGGCAGAAGCTTTGAAGCGGCAACGCACGCCGCCGTGTGTAGGGGCCGTGAGTCTAACTATCTCAAACTTCTCTTTGATTGGTTCAGAGGATAACAAGATAATTGTTTTAAGTGTAATCTAACACCAAGTTGAAAAAAGCGGTGTTTTGATGCCATCTCTGTTTGAAATGTTGAGCCTACAGTATTTCATCATCTTGTGCCTTTTTTGCCCCTGTAACCATATCCAACAGAATAAATGTTTTAGCGTGGACGTAATTAACCCATTTATGATCAGGTTTTCAGAGTATTTTATTTATGAAATATTTAAACACCATATCCAGTATTCAGAAATCAGGAAAAGCCCCTATCCCATTAATATGCAAACTAGAGTATTTTAAAAGAAGCTAGGATACTGTTGCATATTCTTATATATACATTTTAGCCCTGATGTGGAGCACACTATCTGCAGTTCTTAAGTGTGGTGGCCGATATAGTTTATATGATCTCTGCTGCATTTTTTTCTTCTTTTTTTTTCTTAAACTGGAGCAAGTATAGCATATTTAATTTTATTAGGTGTTTTAGCCTTTGTGTGTGTGTGTGTGTGTGTGTGTGGTTGGTTGAGAGAGAAACAGAGGGTCCATGTCCGCCATTTAGAGCAGACATTGTAAGCTCTTTAGGCTACCGGTGCAGATAATCATCAGTAGTTACATTGTCAAGCATTAGTGTGTTGTTTAGCATTTCCTGTTGCTCTCATCTCTGTTTTGTATTTGTAAACATCACAGTTCTTGCAATTATCAGTCACAGGGTATCTAGTATGTCTACGGGGAATTGAGTAACCCAATTTCTCTTTGCCAATGTAGACATCAGACTAATCATTACCAGGAAAAGCCTAACAAAAAGGTGTATGTAAACACACTCAGTGATGTCAGAGGCTCCTAAAGTGCACATGTTCATCACTGCAGCAAAAAAAGATATTAAACCACTTGAGGTCAGAAAAAACAAAATGTTCACTTGGTCAGGTTACTCTCTTAGATATCTCATATTGCATCACTGTTTTGCTAACTTTTCCTATAACTGTGCACTGTCTTTTTTCTGTTATTTGGGTAAAATAAATGTGTTTTCACATTAGTGTTTGGATATCTGTGGCTGGCTAGTGTGCTAGTCACCCTTCCCTGTGTGGGACGCTTTGACAATCTGTGTGAAATAAGATAAATAAAATAAACAGATAAGCTGATATTGTAATTAGCTTATCTGTTGCACTACTGGCCAGCTGGTCACGTCTTCAATAATACAGGAGACACTAGCAGTGAATGAATAATTAAATGAGGTACAAGGAAGGGGGCAGAGGTAGCAGAATAATATGGTTACATATTATGAGCAATGTTGTGCATCTCTGATAATTGTTGCTGTATACAGTCACTCTGTTCCATTTTATAGCCCCCCCCCCCCCCCTTTTGCTCAGGCGACCGTTGACCTTGTGATGTCTCTGTAACCATTAATGATGAAATAAACAGATGGTGTCATAGCCCAGATATTTTGGCCACAGTGACCCTCTGACTCAGGAGGCTGTTGAGTCATAGGTTTGACTCCCCTTAGCTTCAGCCCACTCCTCGTGACAAACACAGAATGTTTTTGAAAGTATTGTCATGAATAAAAACATAATCTGGTGACCGCTAAACGACCCTGTGATGTAAATACTCTGACTCTGCCTAATTATTTTCTGGCTGGCCTCATTTATGTATGTAGTACTGACTGCAACAATTTATTTATCTTTTGAATGTTGTTATATATAATTGGTAATGTTACATTTGCATGCAAATATTAAGGTAAAATTGTTTCATCTTGGCCCTAAATACTAACAAATATATATGTTTACTATGTTTAAATTATCTTTAATTTCTCATTTGTTTGAGTAAGCTGCAAACAAATAATAACATACAAAACAGTCATATGACAGAAACAAGCTGGTGTTTACATTGCTCCTATAGGCATGTGGAACATGACCACATTTCTGAGGAAAATACATTAAATGTTGTACCTTACAATTATTGTAATTTTCAATTACTCTGCCGATTATTCTCAGATAAATTGATAAATTGGTCTATAGAAGGTCAGAACATATTTAGTTCCCAATCCACTCAAGTACAAGGTGATATCTTTAAAAGTTTGGTTTTGTTAGTCCAAAATCCAAGGTAATTTGGTCAAATGTTATATTGAAAAAAAGCATATTTGTATAAGAAAGCATGTTATGATTTAGTTAGGACTTCATAAATGTTTGCTGTTTTTATGACAATACCACTATTCCTGTATGGCCTTATACTGTATACATACATTCTGTAGATCCAAAATAAATTTTAAATCATAATCTACAAAATAAATTACAATTTCTCCCCCCTCAACCTATTCGTTTTTTGTAGGGAAGGATTAGCAGTCACAGGAAGCACAACATTACAGAAGCTAGACTCGGGCCAAGGGCTCAGATACTGCAGTTAGGCAACATGTGATGGCTCTATTGGGGGATTTCTTATATCTGTGCAATTCTACAATGAAGAGATTTCATTCCATCAGGGTCCTTTCATTTAAATGCTGTAACTAATTAATCAATACATTATCAGTTGCTGCTCCATAAATCATGACGTACAGATCCATTTGTATATGCCATATTAAAGAAAAGCTCAAATGTGCCAATATGAATGCTTTTTGTCACAAAGAGCCCTTATACAGTATCTAATTTTACATGACGAATACGATACAAATTGTTTAATTTATTCCTCGAATGCAGATCTGCAAGTTAAGTATTAAGTTATAATCGGGATCCAAATAAGGATTTTCTTAATTATTGTATGTTCGTCTGTTGATAGTTAAAAAGCGACAAAACAAGTGCACATTTTTTCACATTACAGTGTTTTTTCAACCCACTAGCTCAACATCAAAGTATATATGTTTGAGTAATGCAGTGAATGTTGAGGAAAATATTTTAGGCCCATACTTTTGACCCAGTTTATCACTTTGTACTCCCCTCGCTGAGCATAGGACTGCAACCTGAAGGTGCTGCTCTTTCTCTCTCTGAGGAAGTAGTTTTGTCTCCTTATTCCTGGCTTTTAGAGCCAGCTGATAGAGGTGTTATGGTGATTTTTCTTGTTATGTCTTGTCATCCAGAATGTTGATTATTCTCTTAGAACCAGCTAAATACATGGGACTGGGGGAGAGATCTTCACAATTGGTTAGGCTGGAGTTGTGTCACCTTGTGGCTGCAGCAAATCTTTGTCAATTATCCGGCCGTAACTTTGAATACATTCTTCAGTGTTTGCCATCAAGTCGAGCTCTCCCTTGTTCTCATTGTGTTTTGAGTCCTTGTTCCAGAAGTTTCCATTACAGTAAACACTTTGGTTCGTGCAGCCCCGTACAGGTGGTCATGGCAAACCTTCCATCTCATTGAATAAACAGAGGCATCACATATTTTATCAGATACATTGCTAAATTTTTGACAGCTTACACTGCCACCCTCACGATTTTCCCCTTTTTTTCGTGTCACACAGAACGATTTGAAAAGCAATGTATTTATATTGGTAGTATGTTTCGTGCCTGCAACACATCTTTTTGTCCGGTCGGGTCTTGGAAGACCGGAAGCGTGGTTCATAAAAACATGTTCTTACTCAATATCAAGCCACGATTATTGTTTTATTTGAATTCGTATAATGTCAGACTTTTTTTGCCGTCCGTGAGGAAAAGAAATGGGGCTCAGAGCCTCAGAATACTGAAATCTGTATTTTTTTAAATCTTTTTTTCCCTCTAATTTGTTAATCTTATCTAAATAATACATTGTTATTTACTCAACAATAACACACGATTATTCTTGTTTTTATTTATTTGTTTAATTCTATAATCTCTGGCTTTTTTGGCATCCGTCAGGAACTGAATTTCAAAATAAAATAACCAGAAACAGACGTAGGCCTATATGGGAAATTTCGAGCATCATTGCGATACACACCCACTGAACTGATTATCCAAGATCCTCAGCTATGGTTTAAGCTCGGTGATTGGAGATGTTTTAGCCGCAATGCATGTTGGGATATAGTGTTAATGTGTTCATATTTACCAACACCACAGACTATTCGTAATACTTTTTTTTGAGATATTATGATTTTTTGAAGATTTGTTAAGTACGTGTTTCCCCATATTTCGGAGCAGTAATAAAGGTAAGGGAGGAATAGACTGTTATAAAGAGTTCTGAGTATTTTTTCCTCAAGAATGTTCTTAGTGCGATACAAAATCCCTATTGTTTTTGACAGTTTGGTTTGTACATAATTTATATGGTGCTTCCAGTTGAGTTTTTCATCAACAATGAGTCCTAAAAATGTACATGCACCAACTTTCTCTATCTCAGTATTGCAAATCCGTATAATACAGTCATTTCGACTTTGTATTGAATAACATGTAATTTGTTTTGGCCACATTAAGGGATAATTTATTAACTGCAAACCAGTTACATAGTATTTCGGAGGTTAACCTGGTATTTTTACTCAACTACATTTATTTTAGTTACTTTGCAGATTCTGATTAATGATGTGAAATATAAACAACCCTTAAATCAGACTTTAGTTACACCTGACTGATTGTCAAGTGCCAACAATTAGGCGAGATATTTGATAGTTGGTGCTTGAGAAGACTAAACAGTTATCTGCAGATCCCTATAAAGCATATTCATTACTCGTTATTCTCTACTAATAGTTCATTAAAGACTGTATATTATGGCTATTTTGACGTATCGTATACACAACTACGGTGTAGTTATACAATAAATGAAAAACTTGGGTCGCAGGTTCCTCAACAGTGCATTACAAGACATCTATCAATATGTGTGTATACCTCCACCATTAAACTGTCATATTCTGCACATTTCATATACTATCTACATACATCTTATAAGAGTATAATTCATACGTATAATATCAGTTAAAATAAGTGCTTCAACATAGTTAACATTGCAGGAAAGCAATATATTAGACGTTAAGTACTTTGTCAGGCTTAATATTTATCTGTAGAAACCCCCAAAGCTTTTTTTCTTATTTAAAAGAAGACCTTAAAGGAGGGGTAGGTAAGTTTGAGAAACCGGCTCGAGTGCACAAAAATTCAAAAGTACACAACCGAAAAGAATCCGCCCCTTCCTTCAGACTTCCTACAGAGCACCTCCTCCAACACACATGAACGCGCACACAACACCCAAGATCATGATAATGAATGTAAAACAAATGTATAACAAAGTTATTGTCAGTGCTTATATTTTTGAAGCTAGCATGTTTGTTTTGTGAAAATGTATTACAAATGTTACGTCTAGCTGAGGAGAGCAGGCTGCGGTAACCAAATCAAATCAAGTTTTATTTATATAGCACATTTATAAACGACTTTTGATCGAGCCAAAGTGCTGTACATATAATAAAAATAGCCTACAGTAGGGACCAGTGGCGGCTGGTGGAAAATATTTTTGGTGGGGCTGTTGACATAGTGAGTAAAAACATTTTTTTTGGAGAAATGACACCTTCAATTATGACTCGCGCTACTTTTATAATTCAGTAACCACACTACAGTTACTAACATTGCCCCGACACGTGTTACTTCCTTACTTACTAAAAATCAGTCATAATCAAACCTCAACACACCTGCAAAGAACACATGCTAAGGTGAAGCTAACACACAGATATAAACAAATAGAAAACAGAGAAGAAGAACAGACTCACATAGTCTGTTCTTCTTCTGTTTTCTGGTTGTTTCCTGTTTTGAATGACGGATACACACTACCGCCGCCTGCTGGTAAGGAGAGTTATTGCCACTCACGCATGCGCAGTTGCGAATCTAGTTCAACCGCAGCGCAGCGTCATACTACTTAATGAAAAGTCAAGTATAATATTAGTCAAATATGAAGAAGTTAAACTTTAAACATTCATGACTTAAACACTTTATCCAGGATAAAAGCCACATCTACACCTGCAAGGTGAATACAGCTGGTAAAAGAAAAAGTGTTTGAATGCGTACATGAACAGGTTTGATGATGTGATGTGACTCACTGTAGGCTACGTAATGTTACACAAATAAAATCAATGTGCAGGCTTACGTGAACACTGTTCTACATGAACAATACGGGCAGTTTATACATTAAATAAATCAATAGTAGCTGGCGATATATGCTCCAAGTGGATGCGATCCACGGGCACATCGTATCTGTCCCCGGCTGTTTGAAGAGCAAGCATGGGAAACAACAGCTAGCCACAGCTAGCCACAGCTAGCCATGCCTTTCTGGTGTACCAGCTACGTGAGAAGCCTCGTTGATACGTGTTGTCTTTTTCACGAGCTTGCTGCGATATATAGCCTACAAATCGGGTTGGTCCGGTCCAAGGTCTTTAAGCAACAGTTTATCTCCCAAACTTCTCCTTTCGAAAGGATTGGAGATTAGCTCTTGGACGGAATTGGGTGGGGACCGAGGTCCGGAGACTCCACCTGCACACGAACGAAGCCATCCTCTGCGTCTAGTGCGTCACCCGGATACGAGTCACTGTCCAAACTACTCACAGATTGGACCGGCGCTGACATTGGCGCCCGGTGATAATCAGATTTGACGACGCTGATTGGCTGAAATTATGTTTCGCAACAGTCAGCTGCTAGTGGCTGCTGCTGCACTGGATGAAGGCTGATTTCTTACCGCCCAGGCGAGAGAGGGTAATGATGGTAAGACATGGGCAAGGCCAGGCATGAAACATATCAAGCTCCACATTTGTGGAATCAGCTCCCAGTTTGTGTTCGGGAGGCAGACAGCCTATCCGTTTTTAAGAGTAAGCTTAAGACCTTCCTTTTTGATAAAGCTTATAAGTGATAAAATAAAATAATCTAATAAGAGTGCATTGACGTAGATACGTTGTGACTCTTCACCTATACATTTCAGTTCGTGCTCTTTCACTTAAATCCAAAAAACTTAGATCTTATATTTAACACTTTATCCTCAACCTTTCCCCTCTCTGACCTCTCAAGGTTTATTAGAGGGTAACAGGTTGCAGAGAAGGCCTAGCCCGGCCGGGGAGTGTGAGACGTAGTCACTGACCTATCTCCTACCTCTGACAAATTCAGGTTCCAGTGGGGACCTTTCTCCCTGTGTGTGCCTCCACTTCTGTTTCCTACTTCTTACTTGCTATCCTTTCCCTCAACCTATCCTAAGGGAGTGCATGTATGTAGACACGTTAGTTTAGCTGCTATAGGCTTGGACTGTTGGGGGGGGGGGCACCACACTCCGACTTTCTGTCTGTCTGTACCTGTGTACTCTCATGTTCCGATTAACCCAGCTTCCCCCAAATCTCTTTTTGTGTCCATATATACGCCGGGATCCTGAGTCGAGGCTGAACCTGTCACTGTGGTCCTGCCTGACTCTCACCATACTACTTCCCTGATGGCTCCCACAAGATTGCTGACATCCTCGTGGATTCATCTTCTTATTATAGACACATGCATTTCCAAACATTTGGACTACCTATGTTGTAAATGTATTATCTTTTCGATTTACACACGACATCTATTGCACGTCTGTCCGTCCTGGGAGAGGGATCCCTCCTCTGTTGCTCTCCCTGAGGTTTCTCCCATTTTTCCCTTAAACTGTGGGTTTTCTCTGGAAGTTTTTCCTTGTACGATGTGAGGGTCTAAGGACAGAGGGTGTCGTATTGTCATACTGATATTCTGTACAAACTGTGAAGACCACTGAGACAAATGTAACATTTGTGATATTGGGCTATATAAATAAACATTGATTGATTGATTGATTGATGTGACTTATCAGTAACTTTAGACATCGTAACACAATTTTAAACAAGATTTTATTGTAGATTATACATTTTACTGATACAAATTATATAATATTTACCTTTTTTATTAAAAATAAAAATAAAAATAAAATATATTTTTTTAAATATATATATATATATATATATATTTTTTTTTTATGTGGGAAGAGGTGGGGCGGCGCCCCTAGCGCCCCTATGGACCGGCCGCCACTGGTAGGGACACTTTACAGCAAATACAACAGCACAGATTATTCAGAATATCAATATGAGAAAAACGACACCCTCTATCCTTAGAACGTAACGTTACATATCAGGCAAAAAAAAGGTTATCAATACTACACAGCTATTAGCTTATTCGTTATTAAAGCGTTCCAGGAGAGTAGTTTAGGATAAATGAGACCAATGGAGTCTCTGTCTTAAGTTTCAAATGGTTCTTTAATTCAAATGTGGCGCGGTAATGTTACAGGCAGGCGGGAGTTGAAAATGGAGGACTTCTGCAGAGTCCTCCGGGAAGGGGTGAAAAGAGGCAGAATAAAACACATCTCGTCCTTAAATACAGTAGACTGGCTCCTCCCGTGTCCGGTCTCTCTGTTGTTGTTGTTGGTTTCCGCTCGTCCTCTTACATCCGCACACACTTTTTCAAAGGATATTTACATCGTACATTTAACACATGACTAAACACGCCTTGATTCTACACACTCGCCTGTGGCTCTTTTTTTATTTCAACAGCTGATAATATTTACGTTTGGTTTAACATTGAGTTCAAGCTTCCGTCAGTATTTCAGAGATAACTTCCGGAATAGATTTTCAAAATAAACTGGTATTCCTGCGTCTGGCGGAAGTAATTTCAAAATAAAAGCTTAACATACATTTTGTGTGAATAATTCTGTTTTTCAATAAAATCAACATTTAAGCTAAATTATGCTATTACAACATTGATTTAATTACCAACAGTCCCTCCTTACACACATTAAAAGTGTGTACAAAATACTGAAATCAATGAGTTCTTCATCTGAACTTAACTTAGTACAAAACTCATATAAAAACATACAGTCAAAAATGGAATGGTTCAATAACCTCAACTTTATAAAAATACAAAAAATACTTTGTTTGTGCTTTAACATAGAAGTTTTCCCTTGTGCATAACTTCTAGTATTAATCATTCAATTTCATTCTTAAAAATAGCAGCATGGCTTGGTATTGGAACATTTCTTTCTCCCTCCTTTCACAAAAACCGTTCCCTTACCACGCTCAGTGTTAAGGCACTTGTTTTTACAAAGTGTCACAGGAACAGAGTATTTCTGAATAGTGCAATGTAATATAAAACACAAAATGTACTATCTTAAAATAGTATACAAGAATACAGAATACAAATTAACTATCTTGGAATAGTGTAAAGTAATTTGAAATGGATTCACTCTATCTTAGCATTTTGGCTTGTTCGCTTTTTACATAATTTGGACAATCTCATCATCTACATCCATCTCTGTTTCTGGGGGTAGGTTGTCTTATTCTGCTAGCATTTGTAACTGTTATCTCTTGAGAAATGTACCCTCCTTTCTATCATACCTTTTAAGGTATGAAAGTAATATGTTCTCTAGAAGAGGCCGTCGTGATCAATTTGTCCTCCATATTACCAAACATCTACTCTGGCATTCCAGAGAGTCATTTCTGGGAGAAGATTTTGGTCAGTTACAACAGTTGCAGAATTTCATCATTTGAAAGTTCCTATTTCAGTACCTTTGGTGGTCTGTGCTAATGGAGTGATAAAGTCCCTGAAATGGTGTGAACACCAGTGTAATATCACTAACTCATCATACTAATCACTAACTCATTATACTAATTTCTCTTCAGTTCTGATCTACTTAAAGAACTATACTAAATCCCTTTAACAGTGTGTGCAACTTTGGGTGCCCGAGCATGTGATAATTACTCCCTTGGTTATCAAGGATCCTAAAAACAGAAGTCATTGGGCTTGTTTGCAGTTTAATTTAGGATTCTTTCTCATGGCAGACATGTCTCTACTTTAAATAACATCTCAAAATGTCAGGTCATCTAGTTTAATGGATGACCTTTAAAAGGTGGTTGTCGCTTGTCTTTTTAAAACTCTACATTTTGAACGACAAACAAATGTTACTTCTCTGGTATAACTATGCCACAATGGTGAAAACAATATGGTTGGAATACCATCTCTGGCTTGGTTGGAGTTCTACCTTTAACATTATCCATAGTGGTTACTAAAACTATCCCTTTAAACTGTAAACCTATATCGTAACAAATTAAATCTTCCCCAAATTCACACATGAATAAGAATCTCTAAAAGAATAATTTGTTTATATTATGAAAAGATTGAATATGTTCCACCCTCAGTGTGTCTTAGGATTATTCTCTCATTTGATAAATGTGTTTATGTGTAAAACTCACTCCCGGTTTCCCTCTCTCCCCCTCTGGTCGTGCCACGACCCCCTCACGTTCTGCTGGCCCCCTTCTTCTCCTCCTGGTTCTTGAATCCTTCCGCTGCAACTCTCTTCAGTGGCACAACTGCTTTGCCTGTACAGTCTCTTCGCTGTTGGATGGAGGGCGTATTCTGCTCTCATGTCTTCTGCAAAGTCTCGTAGCTCAGCTTGCAACTTCATGTCCTGTCTTGAGGGACCGATGAGATTATACCTCTTTCAGCATGCTGTCTTGGTCTTGGATGCCTCGGGTGAAGATGATTCAGCTCGAGTTCTCTGACTGCTGGATGGAGGAGGAGGAGTCTCTTGTGGTGAGGTCATTTGTCTGCTGGAGTTGGGGTCGTAGCAGTCTTTCAGGTAGAGAGAGAGAGAGAGAGAGAGAGATCTCGGGAACGCATTATCTATAGATAATTCCAACACACTGAGGAAAAAACAAATCCAATCCCCTCCACTCTATTCTCTTAATCATACTATCTGTTTTTTATGTTAAACGCCCTCTGAACCCAATAATTTTACCATATCCCAAAACACTGCTTTCAGCCACTGTAACATGTTTACCCCAAATACTCTTTTAGGAACCCATTTTCTTCTATAAACTGAAATACCTACATGCTTCGAGCACCTCATATTTCACACACTATAAAAGAACGTCTTCTCATTTTTCTCTATTATTTTAAATCTCACTGTTATTTAGAACTTATGTAACTTCTGTTTTGGACATATCTGTGCAATGTCGCCACAATCTGCTGGGGAATCTTATTCATAGAGTTTGTGCGTACAAAGCTGTACTTGTGGGTTGGCAGCCTGTTTCTACTGTAATCATTTTCAATAATTTTGCTCAGATAGGTCACCGATCGGTTGTTTATAACTTATCAGGGGGTGTTATGGTACAGTCTAAAACATGGATCCAGTGAATTTGGTGATTCACCTAATCTGTAAATCCCCATCACTTACATATCCCGATCACTTAAACCCATCTCATCATTTGATCCAATAACTGCATATAGAGGGGGTAAATCCTCTTGATTATAACCTCCTCACCTGGCAACCTTGAAGGAACTAGCGTTTCCAACTCCTTCTCTCGTTGCTCAGGGGATCTTTTGGCTCTGGGGATAAGTGAAAGTCTCTGAAACACAGCTGGAGTTTTGTTAGTGATGTGGGCATTCTCTCTTAGTGAACTAATGGATCCATGTCTTACATGATATTGTACTCCCCTTCCAACCAGAAAGGTGCCAACTGTAATGAGCACAATCAACAAAACTATTCTGACTCCCTCGTGGACCCCACAATTGCTTTGGCTTTGTTCTCGACTTAATCTCTATTTTCTCCATGGTTGTCAGTTACAAAATTCAAATTATGAGTACAAAAATAATTTATTCTAAATTTGGACTATTTTTCAGGTGTAAAACAAAAAATAGGTTTTCACTTTAGTGTACTATCTATACAAATCTAAAGACAATTCATCTATCGAGCTGTTTCTATCTTATTCTTATTTCTATTTATTGTTTTGTTCCAGCTCTGCCAAATCAGTCCTAACTTCCAATAATTTCTGGAAGGTGCCAGTGAAGGGTGATAATGTGTGAGGTGGTGTCAATTTGCTCCTTTTATCTTTACCTTTAAACCGGAGTGCATGTGAAGTTCGTTACAACTTCTCACGGTTCCGTCCACCTGGGTTCAATCTCACTGTCTTTTGTGAACTTTCACCCTCACCCAATCACCTGGCCGAAACGGAGTGTCTTTTGGTGTCTCGTCTGGTGTCTCTGCAGTTCTCTGAACCTGTGTAGACAAGACTTGGATAATATTACTCAGAGCCCTGACATATTCATACACTTCAATTTATCTGATACCCAAAGCTGGATCACTCCCTCCTTGGAGAAGGCCCAAACCTCGGCATACTTGTTGTTGTTAAACACTTGTTATTATTTATGAACTACTACGTCACTGAAATCAACATATCTGTATAATCATGACACTCCCTCCTTTGAGCATAACATGCTCAATTAATATGATTACCCTATTATGTACAGAACGTGTAAAACGCATAACGTTGTACCAAATCAATATAACTGCTCCGTGTACCCTTAAGGCGTACAAAAATATCATATGGTGTATTGCATACAAACATATTCACTAAAAACCTGCCATTAGTACAAAAAATAGTTTACTCTGTTTCAATAACGGCTTCAGTCATGGTATTATGCATCATTGTTTCTGCGAAAAATAATACCCCTGGTTTGGATAATGCATCTCAATAATTCTAGAATTAGAGGCTTGTCTGACACTGCTGAACCAACATATGATAAAATATTTCTCTAAACTAGAGTGAAAATACGAACTATTTTCACAAAAGGTAATATGTCGAGGACATGAAGGGCTTGTGCCCCTCACTAAAAATGAGATATTGCCTTACGCACTACATTATAAATCAGTAAAGTCACTCAAGAATAAATAGATAAAGACTGATTTTTTAACTGTTATAAAATCCTAGAACTCCTTCATCTAAGCTCTCAACCAGTGTTATTCCATTTGGTTTGCAGCTCATGCCTTAAAACAGATACCTCAGACCTATTATAAAATTGTGTCTCTGTGAAAATGTAATCTGACTCCATAAATTACATAATTTGTCTAAAAAAACTAGGCTTTCCACTAATAATAAATGAAGTTCCCTTTAAACACAGCCCCGGTCTTCTGACGGGGTCTATCTATGTACTGGCTGGTTGGTTGTGCCAGTCTCTGCCACTCCGACACTCTTCTCCCTCTAACAGTCACTCTCTAGTTCTGCTGGGTTCTTGTTGACTTCTTCACTGGTTTGAGACAAGCGACCCTATCGGAACACCTCCCTTTGTAGCCAGACTTCACCACAGCAGAATCGAGTTTCTGTTTTCAGGTCTCAACAGCTTCTCGTCAGGTGTATCGCTGTCCCTTGAACTGCAGTCGGTGTAAACAGGAGGACTTGGTAAGGATCTCCCCTCTTCATATTTTGGGTGGAAATCCATCGTCTTGACCTCACTAGCTGTGTGGACCCAATAGTTTTCTGTGTGGGGGAACAACATCACTCGTAATCTCTATCCTTCTCATAACTACAAAAATAGTCTGCTTCATGTTCTATTATATTTTAATCTTTACTGCTATATACTACTCTAATAAAAAATGTTCTAATAACATTCTACCTCTCCCTCCTGTGGTGTCAGATGTGGCTTAATGTAGCTGGATTTAAAAGATACCCTCCTGGGCTGAAGATGCATCACCTGGTGGTCTGGCCCTCTGAGCTCCCTCATCGTTTTGGTTGATTCCAAGCTGTCGGTAGCATTTGGTCCATGTTTGGAAATCCTGTTCCTCTTGGTTGTCCTTTGAATCCACTGCCACCACTGTGTCCTCCGCGGTGCTGAAATTGTACGTGTGTGTACACGCGTGCTGGTGGCTGTGATTGGGTGGGGACATACACAGGGGTTTGTTGCGTCTGAAATTGGGGATAATACTGTTGTATCTGAGGCTGCTGAAATGGTGTAGGAAAGTATTGCGGTGCTTGTGGTTGCTGTAATTGGTTTAGCGGACATTCATTGGACCAATGTGACATCTGTCCACATCTGAAGCAACCACCATTCTGGACACCTCCTCCTCTGCCTCTTCCTTTTCCTCGGAAACCTCCTCCTCCCCTTTGTTGATTCTGTATCCGATTTTCTGGCACTTCCAGAGCTTGAACTGTTGGAAGTGTCTGGACTGCATTCTCTTGTTCTTTGGCCATCTTTGATGCAGCTGCCATTTGCCTTGTCGCTTTCTTTCTTTTATTAGCTTCGATATCTTTCTCAGCTATTTGTATCTTCAAGAGTCTTATTTGTAATGCTACCATTTCTGTCTCTTGTGTTTCTCTTTTTCGTCGTCTTTCTTCTGTGCTTTCTTCTAATCGTATGCTCTCTTTAGCAATTGCAGTTGAGCCTGTCACTGTGACAGGTTTCAACCTGGTGTCATTAGGTGACATGTTTCTTCAATACTAGGATATAATTATTAAGTTATCAACGATTCAACACTAATCCTCCGACTAGTACCCTTGTATTCCTTATAAAAATGTCCTATCTCTTCAGATTTTTTTATTTTTTTAAAAATGTATTTAAAAGTTTAAGATTTTATTTTATTAAAAATTAAAATTGTACAATGTTTGGATTTTTGAAATATGTAAAGGAAATATTGTGAAAATTTCAAATCTGGTATTTAATGTGTACCCTGAAATGCATATGATTATGCAAATTGGCTTGTTTTAGCTTCAGTACATCTGTTTGAATAATCTATGACTATTATATAAGATTTCTTTTATCTTAAAAATAGAAACCACATGTGTTCTTTTAATAACACTCAAGAGTCCGCAGTCCTCCCTCTTTTTCCAAGATGGCGCCTGTGTCGGCTCGCCGCTCGCTCAGCTCACTGCCTTTAGTGATCCTACTCTTGTTTTTTGTATGTCAGAATGTCTCTGCTCTGCTCTGCTACGATCGCCAAGCCCTCCTCCACCTCAGACCCTCATTGGAGTGTATACTGCTGCCCACACCTTCATCTGGCAACCATAACTCGTCCCCCCCCCCTCTACTGTTGGATATCCCAAACTACCTGCGCCGGCTCCCCTGCATCCTGCCTCGCCGAAAGCGCCTTAGACGTCGGGGAAATCGTGGTGGTGCACTGGTCCATCTTAAGGCATACCTGACGGCTTCTTCTGGGACTTATCAACGCCTCGGATGTCATGGCCCTCCCGCTGCACGCCAGGTGAGGGATCGATGGATTCGCCCCGTCTTTCCGGAGCTGCGTCCTCTGCAGGGCCCGCTGCCAGCTTCTCCTGCCCGTCCGACTGCTCCCAGCTCGCGCGGCGTCCAACATGCACATCTTCGTCCGCTGAGACGCACGACACCTTCGGCTCGCCCGGAGCAAACACTTTGCATGGCTCTGCTAAATGCTAGGTCGATAGCAAACAAAACATTCCTGCTAAATGACTTCTTCACCTCTCGTGATCTGGATTTTATGTTTCTGACGGAGACCTGGATCCACGCTGGCGAGTATACACCGTTCTCTGAACTTCTTCCTCCTGACTGTACATTCTTCAGCTCCCCCCGCACCACTGGCCATGGGGGGGGGTTAGCATCAGTGTTTAGAGCTAGCTTCCAATGCCGATTGCTTCACCCTGTAACTAGCTATGCTAGCTTTGAGTTGCAGCTTTTTGAACTTAACCCGGCCTCGCCTATACTCTGCGCAGTCGTCTATCGTCCGCCAAAGTGCAATAAGGATTTCATAAATGACTTTGCTGACTTTCTGTCTGGGATCATGGTGAAATATGATCGTGTTTTGATTTGCGGAGATTTTAATGTCCATGTGTGTTGTGAGTCCAAACCTCTGGTCAGGGATTTTTTAAATCTCCTCGATTCTTTCGGTCTCATTCAGTCCGTAGCTGGCCCAACACATGAAAAAGGACACACTTTAGATTTAGTACTATCGTTTGGACTGTCTGTATCTGTGGATGAAATCTGTGTAACAACGCGTATCTCAGACCATTTACCGGTTTTGTTTACAACCTCGATCCCTTCCGCAGGAGTCGAATCACGTGCTCCTGCGCGTCGTCTGCGTTCGATTAACCCCTTGACTGCCTCACAGTTTTCTGATGTTTTTAATGTCTCCCCGATCTGTAAATTAGATGTGAACTGTGCTTTCAATGCTGATGAGCTTATCTCCATGTTTGACTCAACATGTACACTAATTTTGGATGCTGTTGCTCCTTTTACGCTTAGACGCACCAAAGTTCTCTCAGAGCCTTGGCTAAATGACTGTACTCGTGCTCTCAGACGCGCTTGCAGGCGCGCAGAGAGAAAATGGAAAAAGGACAAACTCCATGTCTCCTTAGAAATCCTTCGTGCTTGTCTTTCCGACTACCAGACGGCAGTCAAAGCAGCCAAAACAGAGCACATCTCGCTGTTAATCTCCAAAAACAGCCATAAGCCTCAGGTTCTTTTTAATGTCCTCAACTCCATTATTAATCCCTGTGATGCTTCTCCTATTGTGCCATCGACCACTCTCTGTGATAAGTTCCTCACGTTTTTTATCGAAAAAGTATCTACTCTTAGGCTAGCCCACACTAGTGCTACCCCAGATCCTGCCCCCTTTCTGTGCCCTGCTGTCCTCGACCACTTTGAGCCTGTGTCCCTCTCCTCTCTCTCGGATGTGGTCATGCACCTGCGGCTGACAAACTGCAGCTTAGATAGCATTCCCTCTCGCCTTCTCAGAGATGTTTTTAATTCAGTTGGAGCAAGTATTTTATTACTTATAAATACCTCTCTTGGCTCAGGATGTGTCCCAGCTGCCTTCAAACATGCCGTGGTAAAGCCACTACTTAAAAAGAAAAATCTCGATCCTTCCATCCTCGGAAATTTTAGGCCCATCTCCCAGCTACCCTTTTTATCCAAAGTTCTGGAGCGAGTAGTCTATGCCCAGCTGCAGTCTTTTTTAACTACGCATGGAATCCATGAAAAGTTTCAGTCGGGCTTTAAACCCATGCACAGCACTGAAACAGCCCTTTTAAGAGTTTTTAATGACCTGCTCCTAGCCGCCGACTCAGGTAGCCCAGCTGTCTTGGTGCTGTTAGACCTGACAGCTGCCTTTGACACAGTGGACCATAGCATCCTGTTGTCACGGCTTGAACAGTCCGCTGGCATCACAGGCTCTGCCCTTGCATGGTTCAGGTCCTACCTGACAGACCGTAGCTTTGCAGTGCAGTTAGGTGCCTTCTCCTCTGCCAAAGCCCCTCTTACTTGTGGGGTTCCCCAAGGCTCGATTCTGGGCCCCATCCTGTTTTTACTTTACATGCTTCCCCTGGGTTCAATCCTCAAAAAACACAATGTCGCCTTCCACTGTTATGCAGATGATGTCCAAATATATCTACCTCTCAATTCCCATAAAAACTCGCTACAGCTACTGATGGACTGCTTGACAGAGGTCAAATCCTGGCTGAGCCAACATTTCCTCAACCTCAATGAGAGCAAAACTGAGGTCATCTTTTTTGGACCTCAATCTCCAGCCTCCCCAGCTGATACTCTGGGCTCCCTCAAAAAAAACATCCTCCCCTCTGTCAAGAACCTTGGAGTGACCTTTGATAGCATTTTTAAATTTGACAAACAGGTCAGCAGCGTAGTTCAAACCTGCTTTTTTAAAATACGACTATTGGCTAAGACCAAGTCGTTTTTATCTTTTAAAGACTTGGAAAGGGTTATCAACGCCTTCGTAACCTCAAGGTTGGATTACTGCAACGGTCTGTATGTGGGTATGGACCAGGCCTCAATCAGACGCCTGCAGCTAGTGCAGAACGCCGCTGCACGTCTTCTTACGGGCCACAAAAAGCGTGACCACATCACCCCAATTCTGGCCTCACTGCACTGGCTTCCAGTTCAGTTCAGAATTGATTTTAAACTCCTTTTATTTGTTTTTAAAGCGCTAAATGGGCTGGCTCCGGCCTATATAGCTGAACTCCTCCAGCGCTACACCCCAACCAGAGCCTTAAGGCGAGACACCCCAGGTGAATAGGGTAATTTTTTTAACTTAATGATATCAGCTAGAAATTTCTCCAGTTAATTACTGACAATAAGGCAATTGTCTTTTGTATTACAAGTTTTCTGAAATAGCATGTTTAAATATGCTAATTAACCATTATCTCATTAAATATGTGCATATTTGAACACATTTCAGGAATCGAAATCTCAACTTTGGATAAAGCCAGGTTAAAAATTCTTGTTTCATTTTGTAGTCATATTAGTATCTAAGGCTTTTACAGAAGGGATTTTGGATATCTCTTTTTATCACTCCATAAATCAGAAAATACTGTCAACAGCCCTAAAATATCCATTTTTGCCATGTTTTTAGGTATAAAATGTTATATAATTCAGGCTATGAATGATATATGAACAAACCCTTCTGTAAAAGCCTTCATAATATTGATAGGAATATAACTGGAAGGTTTGGTGTATGTATGTGCAACTGAAGTGGAGATTTCGAACTCAGAGTAGGAGAAAAAACTCATTTTGAGAAAACGACCTTTAAAGATAGCAGTGTGGCGCTAGCTAAACCCTCCTGCTATTTGGATGACAGCTTGCGCCTCGACGCACTCCGTGAAGGTATTTCATGATCAGTGTCATTTGTTTTTTGTATAACCTTGCTTCGTGCAAGTGACAATTGTTGTTGTCTTCTCTGTGAACGTTTTTTTCGCCATTCTTTTGTCATTTTGAGATTTGAATTTCTAGCGGAAAGCTAACCAGGAAGTGATTTAGCACACCACGTGACGCATCTGAACGAATCACGTTGTCAGAAAAAGACACCAGCCAATGAGATTTCGTTTCTTGGTTTAAGACCCCTTTGCACTTTCACGATTGGTTGCTGATACAAAGGAAATGACCATATTTGGATCCGATGAGATTGTGTAGGAGAGACGGAGCTTTCCAACGATACCTCTGATTACATGGAGCAAACAGCGGTCGCGGTACTTCATGTTACGTTAGAATGCTAACTTTTGGTGAATTTAGGAGATATCTACAGACGCAAATAGACAAACTATAGTAAAATAAACACTTAAATGTGTATTTTGTACGTTTTCCTTCCAAAAGCCTGAAAGAAAACATGTTATGGAATCAAAATAGCACAAAATCTCAAAATTGACCAGTGCATGAAAAACGATGTTTTTGCCTGCCGTGTCTCGCCTTAAGGTCTGCTGACCAGCTGCTGCTGGTAGTGCCCAAGACCAGGCTCAAAACCAGAGGTCACCGAGCCTTCGCAGCAGCCGGCCCCAGACTCTGGAACACTCTGCCCCTCCATGTGAGGTCGGCCCAGACCCTAGGGGTTTTTAAATCCTCACTCAAAACGCACTTCTTCTCTCTGGCCTTCTAGTCAGAGCGGAGCATGACTCCTGACATTTCGCTGTGGGTAATTTTTGTATTTTTGCTGTTGCTTTTTGTTGTATAGTGTTTTTATTGTAAAGCATTTTTTATTGTATGTACAGCACTTTGGGCTCGACCAAAAATCGCTTGTAAATGTGCTCTATAAATAAAAATTGATTTGATTTGATTTGATTGAAGATTAGACTCCAGGATATTACTGCTGATGTTTATTATTAATACTCTGTTTCCCTATGGTGTAATCTCCATATTAAACCACTAGGTGGAGCTGTTGTAAAATAACCTCTTTTTACAAGATGGCTATTTTCCTTAAAAAGTATCTTAAGAATGGGAAAAGAATTTCAATATGGTTAAAACAATAGAGCACAAAACACGCCAAAACACATCTGCCAACAAGAACACTGCAAAAAACACGCCTAAACATGTTTTTCCAGCATTAATCACTTCAAAAATGAGATTTGAGACTCCCCAATATTCTTTCTCTACAAATACTCAACGGAATTAATAACCTGTTTCAACAAACTGTACTATTTCCGAGATCCAACTGTGACAAGAAGTATGATTTGTTCTTTACCAATTGGAAGTCAGAACAATTCCTCATTTGGAGTGAAACTAGCCAGCTTAGTATGAACAAAGGTGTAATTTGCATTTCACAAAATGGCGTTTTTCCCTTTGCCTCATTGGAATGAAAACAAAGGTGAATGAGTCAATTAGCATTTCACAAAATGGCGTCTGCCATGTCTCTGTTTTTTCAACATGTGTTCTTAGTACATGCAAAAGAAAACAATCACAAACAAAAATGGGCTTTATCCTAGAGATATCCTCTTCTTAAAATTAGGAACCCTATGATGCTTAAGCCATAAACTTCTCCACATCATACTATTTGACTTTAAAAGCCTCTATTGTTTTTATCTGTTCTTATTAAAACACGCCAACATGGGACAAATTAAGTCGCCAATCATAGACAATTAGCAGAATATCATCATACTAACGCAGTTACGTCGCACTACTCATCGTAATCCAATCGCAATGTTTGGTAGAAAATAGAACAGAATAAAAACACTGACTTAGCCTTCCTCTCGCACTAAATCAGACCTTTTAAAAAAGGTTTTTTAACTCATATTACCAGCCGGTATGCTACGTTTTTGTTCAAGTCTTCATGTTCTGTGTCCTTCAATCTTAAATCTATATTTAAATGAGCATCGATACTCTCAAATTGTATAGTTAAAAACTACCAAGATGACAAAAGACACATCTCTGAAGACTAACAAAACGCCTCAATGAATTAATGTTTACACAAGTTAATGTTTAAAATATAACACACACAAAATTAAAAGCATGCTTAAATGTAAAAACTTAAATGAAATTAAACTCACCGTGCCTGTGATAGAACAACGCCTCTTGGTTTTAGTGATTATTTATATCAATTTAGGTTGGTTTTAACATTAAAATGAGGCAGTCTTTCTCATGAGTACAACTTACCAGACAGACACACTCTCCTATTGTTTACTATGTAATCTAGTGAAGACTTTGAATAAACAGGTACTTCGTTACCTTTCAGCATGGGCCCATAGTGTGTGTCTGCTGGTGGCTGAAACTCCTGTGAAAAACTGCTGGTTCTCCCGGTTTGCGTTATCCACGTCTGGGTCATCCAATTATTAGCTTATTCGTTATTAAAGCGTTCCAGGAGAGTAGTTTAGGAT
>CALSBZ010041822.1:0-12277 GCA_943591055.1 Gobionotothen gibberifrons
GCTACTGAATTTTACAAACGAAAATAATAATCAATCAATTCAATTTCAACATGTCTGTATTTTTTTTAACTCCAAATAATAAATCATTACATCAAACAAACAAACTCATGTCACAGACCATTTACCAGATAAACTTAACTCTAATACATACACAAACAATTTCAAGTTAACTCACAACACATCAAGAAATCAGGGGGATTGACTGTGAGTGAGTGTGGGGGAGGGGAGAAGTCTTTTTTGTCCTTTGTCACTCAGTTTAGGAGTGTATTTCATTGGATAAGGATGTGTAAAGGTAAAGTTATAAAGTTCAGCTTTTCCAGTCCAGAGTGTGGTGTGTGTGTATAGTGCAAGAGGAGGAGAAATGATATTGGAGTAGTGAGAACCACTTATCTGAGGGTGACAGGCCAGAATAGCTCACTGGATTGCAGGGTTAACTTGGAAGGGGAAAGCTTGAATGTTTCCCCAACAGCTCCTGGGTTCAGTGGCAAAAACTCCCAATTGATTCCAACTTCCTTTTGCTTCTTTCTCCCTCCTTCGAATGACATGCTGTCCTCCTTTTAACAGCACACAGGTGCCAATCCTTCTCTTGATTGTTTCCTCCAGCTTCTCTCAGGGGTGCTTGATTAGTCACTCCCCTTTTTCTCAGGGAATCTGTAGGTGTGTTTTTCCCTGTCCTGCTACAAGTGCATACCACTTAAAATTCCTTCTAAATCATACGGTAAAACAAGTTGGAACAACTTAATTTTTGGAGTAATCAACTTAAAAACTTGTATCCCGAATGAGGGTAATTAAGTACATACAACTTAAAATTCCTTTTAAATCATACGGTAAAACTAGTCGGAACAACTTAATCTTTGGAGTAATCAACTTCAAAACTTGTGTTTATGCTACCAATTATTAAGTAAGTGGTAATTAAAAACACCTCTGATTGTAGAGGAAAAGCCTTCTCCCCTAACTCAAATAACTTTGTTGCTTTAAGACAATTTCATTAGAAGTTGTCTTAAGGCGAGACACGGCAGGCAAAAACATCGTTTTTCATGCACTGGTACATTTTGAGATTTTGTGCTATTTTGATTCCATAACATGTTTTCTTTCAGGCTTTTGGAAGGAAAACGTACAAAATACACATTTAAGTGTTTATTTTACTATAGTTTGTCTATTTGCGTCTGTAGATATCTCCTAAATTCACCAAAAGTTACCGCGACCGCTGTTTGGACCATGTCATCAGAGGTATCGTTGGAAAGCTCCGTCTCTCCTGCACAATCTCATCGGATCCAAATATGGTCATTTCCTTTGTATCAGCAACCAATCGTGAAAGTACAAAGGGGTCTTAAACCAATAAACAAAATCTCATTGGCTGGTGTCATTTTCTGACAACGTGATTCGTTCAGATGCGTCACGTGGTGTGCTAAATCACTTCCTGGTTAGCTTTCCGCTAGAAATTCAAATCTCAAAATGACAAAAGAACGGCGAAAAAAACTTTCACAGAGAAGACGACAACAATTGTCACTTGCACGAAGCAAGGTTATACAAAAAACAAATGACACTGATCATGAAATACCTTCACGGAGTGCTTCGAGGCGCAAGCTGTCATACAAAGAACAGGAGGGTTTAGCTAGCGCTACACTGCAATCTTTAAAGGTCCTTTTCTCAAAATGAGTTTTTTCTCCTACTCTGAGTTCGAAATCTCCACTTCAGTTGCACGTACATACACCAAACCTTCCAGTTATATTGCTATCAATATTATGAAGGCTTTTACAGACGGGTTTGTTTATATATCATTCATAGCCTGAATTATATAACATTTTATACCTAAAAACATGGCGAAAATGGATATTTTAGGGCTGTTGACAGTATTCTCTGATTTATGGAGTGATAAAAAGAGATATCCAAAATCCCTTCTGTAAAAGCCTTAGATACTAATATGACTACAAAATGAAATAATAATTTTGAACCTGGCTTTATCCAAAGTTGAGATTTCGATTCCTGAAATGTGTTCAAATATGCACATATTTAATGATATAACGGATAATTTGCATATTTAAACATGCTATTTCAGAAAACTTGTAATACAAAAGACAATTGCCTTATTGTCAGTAATTAACTGGAGACATTTCTAGCTGATATCTTTAAGTAAAATACCCTATTCACCTGGGGTGTCTCGCCTTAACTCAATAAACATCGATGCAAACTGTTGGGTTGATTTTCTTTGTTGAGCCAAGGCATTTGTTTTTAGAGTGCAGCAACAGCCACGACTCAAGATCCAGGGCTCGCGATCCAGGACACAGGACTGCAGCAACAGGATCATCCATGACTCCGTAGAAATTTGGGGAAGCTGGGTTAATCGGAACATGAGAGTACACAGGTACAGACAGAGAGAAGTAAGAAGTAAGATGTCCCCCGACAAACTATAAGCTTTATAAAAAAGGAAGGTCTTAAGCGCACTCTTAAAATGTTGCACGTAAAACTATTTGTTCATAGCACACAATCATTAGTCAACCATGAAAAAAGCACATCTCTAATATCTCTTTCTCTCTCTCTCCAAACCCCACCCTTCTTTCTTTCCCTCCCACTCAGAGGATCTCCAAACATGGCGGGAGTCACGCGGCTCCTGGTGATTTGAGAAGAGGACAGTCGCTGGAGCTTCCTAATGGCATCCCCTCCTCCGTTGACGAAGTCATCCAAGAAATAACGAATTTCTGTGGTCTAACTAATGAAATACGGCTTCAATACAAAGACGCTGATTTCGGCACTTGGGTTAATTTAACTTCAACTTCAGAACTCAAGGATCTTGCCACTTTGAAAGTTATTAATGTAGTACCCTAAGAGTGCGCTTAAGACCTTCCTTTTTGATAAAGCTTATAGTTAGGGCTGATTAGATTCAGCCCCTAGTTTTGCTGATATAGGCTTAGTTTGTCGGGGGACATCTTACTTCTCTCTGTCTGTACCTGTGTACTCTCATGTTCCCGAATAACCCAGCTTCCCCAAATGTCTTTCTTTTGGTGTCTATATACACCGGGATCCGGAGTCATGGATGATCCTGTTGCTGCGGTCCTGAGCATACATGTCAACCCTCCCGATTTTCGCGGGAGACTCCCGATTTCATGACCCTCTCCCGGTTTCCTCCCGGGGTCATATTTCTCCCGCATTTCTCCCGATTTCTGACTAAATCTGATTTACTCAGGACTGTTTCCACTCGGACTTTAATACAGCTGCACCATTGTTTGGTTTCCATGGTAACACGTCTCTTTAGTAGCGCGCGCAACTGAAAGTCTGAGAGGGTGAGGAAGATTGTCACAGAAAACAGAACAATAATAGACAACTCCACCCTCTGCTCACTCCTTTCCTGTTAAATACAGGTCCAGCCCACATATGCTCCATTAAGGATGTTGCTTCAGGCCGCCTGGCAGTCTGGGTCCTTCAACCACAGTTACGGATGGAAACAGGGACTCAAGACGAAGATGTACAACTATCGCACATACCTGAAATCACACAGTTCATCATCTGACGAGCTGACTGTGAATACTGTGAAAAGAAAGTTGCCGACGGATGCCCACCCAGCAAAGAACATAAAGAAACCTAGGCGAGCTGAGTCTAACCATTACCCATCTCTGCCTTTCAACGAGACACCAGAGTCCATGGAGCAAGAGAGAGTGGCCCTCTTGTCTGAGGTAAAGAAAAGGAACAATGTCCAAACAATAAGACAGAAGATGGCTCGGACGTTCGCATTTCGGAGGCAAGAAATTGTCGACAAGAAAACATCTTTGCACGAAATTATCGAGAGATGGCCAGCACTCTTCGAAGTTCAAGAGGTACACTAACTTTACTCATAGTATGTATGTATATGTGTGTGTAATCAAATGTACGTAAAGCTAAATCACATGCTTTTGCATGAGGCACATATCCTTTGTCTGTTTTTGATATACCTATACTACCTATATTCCCTAGGTGAATGAAGAATTCCTCAGAGTAACCACAATACCCCTTGAAGCAAGGTTCATGCAGAAACTTGACGAGAAGTGCAGTGAACTAATTCAAGTCGTCAGAAAGAAGGGTGGAGCTATCCGGGAGAAGACAAAGCTCCTGCCATTTGTGGAAACGGTATGTACAGATGTTTTTTACTTTACTGCTCACTTACATACAGTGTTGGGTGTAACGCGTTACAAAAGTAACGGAGTTACAGTAATATATTACTTTTTGCTGTAACGAAGTAATGTAACGCATTACTAATGAAATGTGGGTAATATATTACCCGTTACAAAGCTCAGTAACGAAGTTACAACACATTTTAACCCGAAATGAAATGGTGTTTTGTTTTTTAAGAATGTACTAACACAGCGAGACATTCCGACACCAGACATTGTCCGGGTAGATTAGTAAACCTGTGTTCACCCTTCAAGCTTCGCGTCGGGATCTTCGGGGCAGTTGAATGTTATGCACCCTCCTCTATTCAAAAAAGAGAACGGAGCGAAAAATACAACAAATTGTGTCAGGTGCGCGTGACCTGCTCCGCTGCGCGTGCCGTGCATCATTTCAAAAGTTCTTCCACAGCAGTGACACACACACATCTGTGGATAATCATTTATACGAAAATGGTTAAAGCAACCATCACTAAACGCCAGCAACACTGCATCTACTGCAGACAATAGCAACAGGTCGGATGGGGACATCACGTTACCCTCCGTTGTGGACACTAGCTTACTCCCGCCTGACTCGCCGCCCTCGCCCCCGGAGCAGCAGTCTTCGTCGCCCGAAACTACGCCGCCCCTCTGCGGCCCGCAGGTGCCAGGATACCACGGCAAAACAGAGCCTGCCCAGGTATATCTAAACAAGTACCCGCCTGTACAGTGGGGTTAGGCGGTCATTTTGCAGCTCGTGATATAAAAATAGACAATGGAATATTCGTGTGAAAATAGTGCCATATTCTGCCATGCCTGTAGAAATGTTGGGTCAAAAATAATGCATACAATAGCACAGATGCCTTCACCACGAATGGCTACAAAAATATCTCATATCCCAAGCTTATCAACAAGCTGATGTTGCAGCTGAAATGTTCTCCAGGTCACAAAGTCAACCTCACATGATGATTCAAGCAGTAGATATTCTCTTCCCAGAGTAAATGATGGGACCAAAGTGATGATTTAGTACATGGTTTTAATAATACTTGCTTTTCAATGTTTGCCATTTCAAACCGTGAGCTGGTTCAAATTTGCCTTGATTTAGAATATGTTCTCATTTGTTGTATCAGTACAGTTTTGAAGCTTTTGTGCTTTTCCTTGCCATAGTACACTTTGGACAATATGAAATATTTCAGGATTGCACTTTTAATTTACTTCAAATGTTCTCACTTGCTTGGTTTCAAAACATAACAAATGCCATAATCTGTTCATTGGGGACCATCAATGCTATTTTTCATTGCTGTTGCCGGCCACTATTGCTCATGTAAACCTACTACTGCTGCACCCCCTGTAATCTCAGAGGCACCCTGAGTCATTTTGTTCTGGAACCGGGCCTGTACATGGCCATATACTAAACACACTACAGAGCCCATTCCGTGTCCTGTTAGTGTTTACTTCCTCTCTGCCTTCTTCTGGTGATTTATCTGACGTCCAGCGCTCCGTCTTTTAACCTCTTTTCCTTTCTCTTTCTTGATCCTCCTTAGCAACCTTCATTATAGTCCTTGACAGTGGTCTGTACTACTGTATTAACAACGTGTCACATGTTAAGAATGTACAATCAGAATTGAGTATTCAACTAAGCCGTGTAATACAAGTTGTTAGTAGCCTTAAGGGCCTACAGTTGTTATGTTATACCACATTGCCCTTCATTGGATGTATAATGAGCTGCACTACTACTACATTTTAGCATTTAAAATACTTAGCCATTCTTTTGCGGTTATTTTGGTGAAAGTAACTAAAAAGTAACTAAAAAGTAATGTAACTCATTACATTTCAGAGACAGTAATATTGTAATGTAACTTATTACTTTCAAAAGAGAGTAATAAGTAATATGTAATATATTACATTTTGGAAGTAACTTGCCCAACACTGCTTACATATATGCCTCAATAACAATAGATATATTTTTCAATACATAATCAATTATTTATAGCATTGGTCACTGATCCGACACAGCAACCTTTTAGCCGGAGGTTTCATAGACTTGGCACATTCATTCTTCATGTTCATGTTTTTCTACATGTTTATAGGTGCAGACATCCATTTTGGCGTAATGGGAATTCTTGGCTGTTTTTTCAAGGCCTTAATATGGTTGAGACACTAATTGACTGATATTGTAATCTTTATTTTATCGACTGATATGAAAAAGTGTCCAGCCCTACCTTCACGCCAAACTATGCTCTTTTTTCATGTCTCTACTGTCTAAATGCATCCTTACTAATTTATCACCCAAAGCTCATCTGCATATATGACCATTCCCATGCATTCATTCCTACATGCACTAACTCTCAATCCCACATTAACAAACCGTGGCACACTCACACTGATTGAATGGACGACCTGAACAATTAACATGAATTATTGTGACTGTCTTCATGCAGGATACTGACACCACTACAAAGAGGGAGATTGCTCTCAAATGTCTCATCCTCAACATGGGAGAATCGGTGGAGGACCTGATCAAAGAATTCCTGGTAAGGCAAGATTACTGTTGAGGTGTTACAATTCTAGCTAAGGCTGTCCACTTTATATGATGTGTGTTACATTTGACATAACATTTTAGTTATTTAGCAGGTGCTCTTATCCCGAGTGACTAACGACAAGTGTAATAGGAGTACAAGTGAAATTCAAATGTCACCAACACAGCGAGTAACCAATAGGCAGTCCTAGTAGTGTTTAAAGACGTGCTCAGACAATAGCTACAGACGAGAGCCAAAGCTATGCATCACGATCATAGGAAGCATCCTGAATGTGGGGGGGACATTTTATTAAAAAAAAATTGATTTCCTGTATTCTGGTGCATTTTTAAGGTGGTTTGATACTTTTATGTGGCTATACTAGCATGAGGAAAATGATCGGTACATTTTGTAATTTCATCCAGTAGTAAAGAAAGGAAACATATTTGATTATTAATTCAGAGCCGTCTTTGAATTAATAAAAAGCAGTTTAAATTCCCATTTTTTGTACATTTATATACAACAATAAATATTTGTGAGTGCATTGAGAGATATTGTTGTGGAGAGTCATTTATATATAAATCGCAACATACATTTGTGAATCCTTCTGTGAGCATTTATTAATATTGAGACTGGTCTGACTCCATACGGATGTTAAAGATCACATGTCATGCTTTTCCGGTTATTACCCGTCCCCTTGTGTGTTATGAAGGTTTTTCTGCATGTAAACGGTGTGCAGAGTCAAAACCCTTAAAGTACACCCTGTAGCGAGTACAACTCTAACACAGAAAAGCGGCAACGAGCCGTTTAGTGGAGAAAGTGAATACTGCTGAATACACATACTTTACAGCAGGGGTACTCAAATACAAATATTAAAGGTCCAAAACATTTTTTTCAGTGAGACAAAGGTCCGTTTATTACGGTCATTCAAACTTTTAAACAATTGCAACATGATTCTTAACACGAGGATGCAAAAACAAAAATAATCTGTATGCAGCAGTTTTCATTGTTATTGTGTCTGTGCTTCATCCCTCAGAGTCGCAGTGTAAGAGCTGCACAGTTACGAATAAAGGCAGCTGCACCCTCTTTCATTCAGCATTCCCATTATTGCTTTATAAATGTCTTGCCCCCTTCTGTGTCCACTGAGGTTCGTCAGGCCCAACACATCTTCAACAAACTCCCCCTTTGCCTCATAAAAACTCACAAACACTAGCAACTGAGCATTGTCAGTGGTGTCAGTGGACTCATCCACAGCTAAGGAAATGCACTGGGCATTTTTTATTCCATCACAAAGCTGATGAATCAAATCACCACCCAGTATTTATGTTCTTCTGGTTGCTGTGGAATCTGAGAGGGGGATTTGCTTGATTTGACATTTTTGTTTGCCTTCAAACATGGTCTCCATCACTTCAGTCATGCATTCTTTTATACTTCAGTTATTATCCAGTGGAAAGTCCTTACCTACTGGCCTAGTTAAATCAAAGTGGTTACTCATTTTTGGCTGGGCAGTGTAGTTTTACACACGTCTTATTTGACTTTCTCAGGACTTAAAACAGTTTTTTGGGGGTAGACCCCTTCAAAGAAAAAAATATATACACACATAAGGTCATCATCATCTTAACAGTTTTGTATGCTCATCCATGAGCAGAGCATCAAGTTGACATGTCTATTACAGCTGAATGCGGCGATTACCATTTTGTTCAGCAAAACGCCTCACAAACGTATTAAGATCAACAGCTTTAGTGCGTTTTGATTCAATGCTGAGTACAGCCAAACTTGACAGTCTCTTCTCTGTCATTGTAGACCGCAAATACCTCATTCCTTCAGTACTTGGGTCCGAATGCTTCTCGTTTTGCGCGAGAAGCCAATCATATTTCCAGCTCGCGCCAGGGCCGGGGGAGGGGTTAAAAGACGTGCGTCTTGTGCTGCATTCACTTGCACTCGGACATTAGAAACTTTCTCTCATAAATGTCCGATGAGCCACAACTTTTCTTTCAAAACAAAGCTGCCAACTGGGGTGGCAGCTGGGGTGGCAAGGCCTATTTTTAGGGTGGCAGTTGCCACCCCATGCCACCCCGGTAGGTGAAACTAGGCTACTAGCTACAGTACAGATGCAACTAGATGAGCTGTTAACTCTCGCTCTGACTTTTTTTTTTATAAACACACGCATTTTTCCCACCCGCATTCCGTGAAGACCCGCCCTACTGTGCCTCTGATTCGCAGACTGTTGGTGGGGGGGAAACACGCTGACGGGATGCTGAATGTGATTGGACCACAGTGGCGTTTTCTCCTGGAGGCCAAGGGAAGCCAGGCTTCCCCTGTTTTTTCGGATTGTAGTTATAATTTGAATAAATAAATAAAAACACTTCGTTTAGTTTCGGAAATTCTTTGTTGTGTGTTGCTGCCGCCCCGTCTCTCCCCCATTCTCATTGAGTATTTTACAAGGAGTGAAACAGCGCCCCTCTAGATGTTATGGTGAAACAGTAGATTGCACTCTGCTGCGAGAGGAGGCTAGCCGAAATTGGCTTCCCTTGGTGAAAAAAAATGGAGGGATTGACCAATCAGACAAGGCTCACGTGATGCCCCTGCCAACCTGTGATTAGTCAGGGCCAAGGGAAGCCAGAGGTGGCTGGCTTCCCTTGCCTCACAATCCAATCAAATCGCATCAACTTAGTGTGTTGCAGTGACGCGTCCTAAAACCCGGAAGTAAGCTGCGCTCGGTTTCCCTCGACAAAAAAGCAATGGGATTTCTCCATAGGATTTTGGAAAATAGCTCGAAATAAGGTCAGTGGAAAACGAACCTGTTAGATAAATGCACGTTTTGTTCAGTCGGATAATATCCACATGTCTACCCTACTTTTATAATTTTCCAATCATAAATCTAATCGATAGAAGATAGATAGCGTCACTGCACCACTCCCACCGCCGTTAGAAAGTTGCAAGCAACTGAAGCAAGTGCAATTATGGAGGGTGGAGATTTGGAGTATTTAATCAAAAATAGTTGTACTAAACTTCCGCTACAGCAGCAACAACACATACAATCTGATGACAGGCCAATGCCCAAACTGGAGCTGTGTACAGCGAGTAAAAATGAGCGAATCGGACGTAAAACGTTAAAGGTCTCCTGATTTAGTTTGTGAATGAATGCTTATTAGAGTTTCGGCTGGAGAGTGCGCGCGGCCCTGTTCGTTAGATAACAGGCGTGTGTAAGTCCTGCATCTTTATGATACAAATGTGTGTAAAATGATACCGGGTGCTGTAATCACTCATCTGGTTACGTTATTACATTGACCACCACACCCCCGACCCTAATTTTTTCCCTACGCCACGCTACAGTTGGACCAATGCGTTGACAGACACACACAGACAGTGGAACAGTCGTACATGCAGAGCGCTGTTTGCAGTGGACATAGCGGAGAATTTTGACTCGTTGCGTTGTAGCGATGTCTCGCAGATAACACAGATAATACAGATAATGCATATGAAAAGTATAATTTGCTCAGAGTCCAGAGACAGTTGTGTTTCGGTCCGGATCCGGACCAGAGTCCGGACTTTGAGGATGCCTGCTTTACAGAGATGCTGTATGCGAAACCAATGTGAGTTTGGAAAATTGCACAGTATTTTTCTATTTTAGTATACCTTAACAATGGAATTATGATCAGTGGAAATGGCCATGACATGTGACCTTTAACTTCACCTAGGAATGGTATCATTGACTTATATGTTCAAATAAATGTTGCTCTTCTGTCTATACTGGTCATATGATGCCCCTTGACTGAAATGTTTCCTGTTCAATATCCCCAATGATTTCCTTAAAATTCTGGGATGAGAGTCCACATCACAATTTACTCTAAACTGTCATATCCCTTTCATCACTCACCTCAGCAATGGACCTCTCTCCACTGTCCCTGTATTCTGCCTCTGACTCACTCTCAAGCGCCTAGATGTCAAGAGAGGTGGTGAAGTGATAATTATTTATTGAGCAGTATACTCTTTCACATTGAATCATAACAAGTCATACTGAATGTAAATACAACTGACTCTAAAGTAAGTCCCAGTCTGTGACATTGGACATTTTGAAGACTCAAAGTCCCAAGCAGTAGGTAGAATATTAGCTAGTATATGTAATGTGCACAGAAAATAAATAGTTAACTGAATACTGGGATGGAAATTGCCTATAAGCACTCAGTAAAACATAAACACACACAAAAAGCTTCTGAATGATAAGTATAATTAAAACATAATGCACATTACCATTTTGAGAGAGAGTATCTAAGTTAAAGAACTCCGAAAATAATCTCTTATCGAACTGAGGCTCCAGTAAAACACACTGACTGAGTCTATACATGGACTTCAGTAAGCCGTTTACGAGTATTATCCCGGTTATGATCATATTGGGGATATGGTGTTTACATGAGCACATCGGGTTATTCATGTTCCCTGTTTACATGATAAATACTAGTAACCTGGCATTTCGATGTCTTTTCTCATCTAAACTATTCAGTATTTGTATCTCTCTATCATGACATAAAGATGAAACTCCTCTCCAGAAGTGAGATGCTTTTGCCGCCGCCATCACTGTTAACTGATTAACTGCTACCAGCTGATGACTTACTTTCCTCTTCTTTGAAAAAAATGTTCTTATGTCCATGTTGTCTGGGGGAGAAAACATATCAAACCAAGAGATCGTCAGCTTTGATTTTCGCTGTATTAACAATGTCCTGAACATTTGGTGTGTGTGCCTTACCTCCGCTACCGGCATCGCTTCATACAACAGATCTGAGCTGTCCAACTATGACAACACTCCTTGAACATGCGCACGCTATGTGAGAATCTGCCTTGGTGCAAAATAGCAGTAAAAACATGGCACGGAGTTTCATTGATTTGGGCATTCTCTCAATAAGCAAGTGGAATGGATTTGATAGTGAAACACTGACACAGCGCTCTACAAAGTGTGGCGAGTGGATAGACCGATTCACAGACTTTCCACATGGTAAAAGTGGGGGGGGGTCAAAACTAATCATTTGAAAAAGTGGGGGGGAGTTGTCCCACCCTCATATAATGGCTGCGATGCCCATGATCACGATACAATTCCTTCTTACAGCCAATTATGGCCTTCCAGGACGTCCACGATATGTCTTAAGAGTTAGGCTATTCATCTGGGGGGAAACCCGAGCTATATTGATTTCAGATTATCTTTTCCTAAATTATTTTCCAGGTGTCGGTGAAGGAAGAGGCTGGACACATTTTTCAGCGGGAAACTATCGCAATCTTTGTCATCAGAGATGCACAAGCTGCAACCAAAGACATTGGCATCATACTTGAGGGACAAGAGGTTGTGAACAAGTTGGCGCCTGTTGCAAATGCTGTCACCATTCTCATTTATGCTCTCAATCTGGAATATCCCAAGACATTAAAGTCAACAGATATTGTTCTAAACTGTATTAAAGTAAACATGTATTATTTTGAACTGTATTGAAGTGAACATGTATTATTTGGGACTGTTTTCAAGTAATCCTATATATATAACCTTCGCACTTACTACTGACTCAGATATTCAGCACACACACATATATCCTCACTTCCACTCCCTGACACACACACACACACACACACACACACACACACACACACACACACACG
>CALSBZ010041824.1:0-32639 GCA_943591055.1 Gobionotothen gibberifrons
GAAGACAAAAGAGTTTACCGGAGAAGTGCGAGGTGAGATGGAGAGAGAATAGATGTTGGATTGGAGTTTTAGCTCCTATGAGGCAGAGATAGTCCGTTGTGTCCACATGGCGCCAGAGCGTGCTTCCAACAGTATCTTGACATTGATTACTGCTGATGTATTAGAGACCTTGGATTTGATCATCTGTTTGTGCTACTATACATTGTGTTTGCACCATGTTCACCAAAAGGAGGAAGCCCTATGGAGTATTAGTATTGATACAAATGAATATCCTTACTGTAAACCTCATTATACCATTGGATTAGCACCTTATACATATTTGTATAGCATCTGCCACTCCACAATTTCCCACTGGAAGAATACAATTATATATTTGGTTTCCCTTTGGTCTTTGTTAAGATCGCTTCCGTCTGAAGGACAAAAACAAGCTTTACATGCAATTTCTATATTAAAAATGCCTTAAATATGTTCAACTTGAAGCGCTGGGAGCATTCGCAAAAGGAAAAGGTGCAGCTTTTTTTTGTAATGTGGCCTCTTGAGACAACATGCGCTCTGTTCTCATTGAAATAAATTGAAATTCTAATCGTTTCCATTCCATTATTTTGCACTACTGAAAAAAGTCGTCTTTACATGTAGCTTTATAATTCTACTTTTGTTAAGAAAAGACACAGACAAATAAATAAAAACAGTGGTATGTAGACATGAGCCCTTATAAAGTATCATTGTTTGAATTGTACGTTAAACACCAGGGTTAGGGGCATCTTAAACTGATGTAAACTTGCGATCTTTACGAATTATACAGAGATGAGACGTGTGACAGTAAATGGACAATATGTTTGTTGATGTGTTGAGAAAGGAAGGAGGATGAGGAGCTTGTCTCCAGTGTCCGACATGTAGAGTGCAGATGTCTCGAGGCGGTTGTAAGGATTGGCATATGGGCCGTACAAATCAGATAATTTCTCTGTAATGTTGTTGGTCATTTCCGCCCGTTAGTGCTGCTGTGCTGCTCTCTTTTACGACAGCATTGTACTAGACATGAGAGTAACATCTAAATGTGTGATTGGGAAGCATTAGTTTGGAAAGTCATACCCCATAGAAAATGTATTCAAACATGGACTTAAAAATGGATCATTCAGTGTTTGGAAAAAGTGTATTGTGTAAAAAAGGTCTGTCAGATTTCACTTAAATATTGAATCAACATTTAAGCAAATAGAATTAATGAATTGAAATCATGCATACCCAATATTAACGACTTGAATCAGGCTAACAGCAGGAACATGGTGCTCTGAAGCTCACCTACAGGCAACATCTGCCCCACTGATGGTTTAATAATACCGGTCATTATTGCTAATTGTCTCTTTGGAGCTTTTCCTGGAATAAAGAAACTGTCCTTATCTTTTCCAAGAGGACAAATAGAAACTACAGTGGAACTCTAGTTAGCTCGAACACACTAGAGTAGGGATGCTCCGATCGATTGGTCACCGATCGAGATCGGCCGATACTCACTCTCCACCGATCGATCGGTGCTCTCTAAACATCGCGAGAGCCGATCGCATGACGTAAAATACATGACACTTTTCTCTGTGCGCGGCAAAACAAGCTCGCCATAATGGCTTCACCGGTCTGGCATTATTTTAAGGTGTCCGAAAAAGACAGTAAAATAGCGGAATGCAACGTGTGTGAAGCAGAAATCCTGCAGCTCCGCCCGCCGGACCGGTGAGCGGAGCGAAACACACAAGAAACCAGAAAAACATCAGCCATTAGCTGTTAGCAGTTAGCACACAGAGATCACAGCTCCTCATATCTGTTCCAAACTGTACACAAGTTAAACAAGTACAAACCACAGACTGTCTGTGTCATGGTGAATACAGTCGCTGGTTTATTTATGTCTGTAGGCCGTTGTTATGAGTGTGGAGTGAGCATATACAACGTTAGCTTAGCCGATCTCCATCCAGAAAAAAAGCATTTTAAAAAGCGTTTCGCCTCCCGTCTGTCAGCAGACTTGTCAAGCATTAATTCATGGTTTTTACTAACCGGTATCAGTATGTCGTTACGTCGGCATCATTTAGAAACGTGTATTACAATTTAATCACGGTAAAATATGTTCATTTTGTTGTAGTTGTAGCTCCCGAGCCAGCGCGTCTTGTTTGAATGATGCAAATAAACACAGGCAGCCGCGGTGAAACTCGAGCGAATATTCGCATCGTGTCCGGTGTGAACGCAGCATTAGACCTTAACAAACACACGTAGCAATTTTATCTACCTCTGGAACAAGCTAAACTAGTTATAAATATATGTATTCTTCGGGTCATTACTGGATCAGTGAGCTGCGTGAGATACTGACAGGCTGTCAGGAGAGGTGGAGAGAGAGAGGGAGAGAGGAAAAGAGAGCGCTTCCGCTCATCTCTCCCGTGTTATTATCCAAAGTGAATGTAAACTTGAATAATGTACATCATTTGAATGTAATAATTAAGTTGATTGTTTGTTGAAGCTGCAGTGAATGAGCCCCATTAACTGAGTTTTAAACATCACTTTAAATGGAAGATTTAAAGTGATGTTTAAATCTTCCATTTAGGCCCACTCGATCGGATCGGCGATCGGTATCGGCCGATACTGATTCCGGCGATCGGCCCCAAAATTGGCGACCGGAGCATCCCTACACTAGAGCGTGAAGAGGGACTCGGAAACGATGTATTCGTCTTTGCCATGTCTTGCTAATATGTTAAGTTGTGGCCAAGTAGTTACACAGTTAATACTGGTCTTTAGAGTGGTGCAGGAATGAGTCATAAAACCCAGAAATAAGATCTCTGTTGTTAACATTAGCTTGAGCGATTACAAACATTTTGAAGTAATCCTTCAAAGTTCAGTTTCTAGGGCTGTAACCGTATCCGTATTCGTCCCGTACCGTCACGGTTCGGACGTCACGGTTCGGCACATGCAGTCACACGGCGAATACGCCTTTTTTTACGAGTGGGAAAAAAGTCTGTCACTCAGGGCAGTAATACACTACACTGTATATATAATCCAGGGGGTGGTATTGTGCCGAAAAGCCAGCCGCCCGTAAATAACAAATGAAGAACAAGAAGAAAACACAACAAAACGAACACAATACATGAAGAAGAAAAGTTAGCAGCTATGGCGAGTTCACACAACACACAGGAGCTAGAAGACCCACCTGCTTCTTTTAAATCAGCTGTGTGGGAACATTTCGGGTTCCCTGTGGACTACAATAACGATGGGGAGCGAGTTGTGGATCGGAGGGCGGTGTGTCGGCGTTGTTACAGCGGTGCGGTATGCTAGTGGTAACACGTCAAACATGCTCAATCACCTCCGAGTCAGTCTCAGTCCCCAGCGAGAGGGTTTTCTCGACGGCAGGTGACATAGTTACCGCCAACAGATCTGCCCTCACTACTGACAACGTAGACAAACTCATCTTTTTGAAGAAAAGCTTGAAAATAGAGTAAAGCTTGAGTACCTTTTAGTTAGGCATAATGGCCTCACACACTCACAAGTTAATTAGACATGTTAGACATTGCTCCTAAAGGTACAGATTTTATTTTGTTTTATATTTATCATTGTATTTATTTTATATTTTGACATCAGGAGATGTTATACAATTCTGTATTGCCTTTTATTGATTGTGATTGAAACACTTTCTTATTATTTATTTTAATTAGGGCCGGGACTTTAACGCGTTAATTAAGATTAATTAATTACACAAAAATTAACGCGTTAAAAAAATTAACGCATTTTAATCGCACTTATTTTTGCACCGCGGAACGTTTCTCACTGGATGAGTTTCAGGCGTACCGATTATACTGGAGCACCAACTAACGTGCATGACTTCAGACGACAACAAACCACAGTGAACAATTCAAACATGAACGAAGAAGCTGATGAGACCGCGTTGGTTGGCCCGTGGATGGGAAAGACGGATGGAAGCGTCGATAAGAGCACGGTGGTGTGCAAATTATGCAAAAAGGAATTTGCATATCACCGCAGCACATCAAGCCTCAAGTATCACCTCAATGCTAAACATATAGCAGCTAGCGTGGAAGCTAGCGTGGACGTTAGCCCGACTCTGAGTACAAGGACCCACACCCAACCCACACTCAACCAGATGACTGGTTTCAGGGCCAGGATAACTAAGTCCACGTCTGAACAAATAACCAACTCCCTGGCTCACTGGATTGCACTCGACTGTAGACCACTTGGAGTGGTAGAAGATAAGGGGCTGACTGTAGACCACTTGGAGTGGTAGAAGATAAGGGGCTGCAAAAAACTGTTGGTAAATCAACAAAGTCTGTTATGGCCTCTGAAGCAACAGAGAGATGTTTTCTAATAGTCAGGGTTTCCAATGTTCTGAATGTACTTGAAAGTATTGTGTTTTACTTAAAAACAAAGTGTTATAGTGTACAGAAGGTCTACCTACCTATAGGCTACCTGAATCTCTGAAATGTACTATATTCCTAAATATGCTATTGCTACACTTTATGGCAACAATTGCACTTTTCTGTTGGTCTTGGTTAAGTACCACCTTGAAAAAAAATAAACAATGTTTTGTTGCTTAAGCTTATGTATTCAGTCATTATTCAATGGTATACTAAAATTCATGTGAAAAAAATTGCTTCTCACTGTTCTCAGGTCAAATATTTATATGCGATTCATTTCGATTAATTAATTAGAAAGCCTCTAATTAATTAGATTACTTTTTTTAATCGAGTCCTGGCCCTAATTTTAATATTTTCAAGACATTCTTTTTAGTTGTAGCTTATTTAACCTTTTTGTTTGACATCAGCCATTATAAATAATATGGCCATCTGAGTGTGTGTTACTGTTTGTGTTTTGTTTTTAACTGTGTAGTACAGTTAATGATTCCAAATGTTAGAGTTCCTTATTTTCATACCAAAACTTGCACTACCGTTAAAAATAAATAACAGCAAAAAAAAATTATGCATTTGGGACTTCTTTTTACTTTTCCTTGTTGTACCGAAACCGTACCGAACCGTGACCCCCAAACCGAGGTATGAACCGAACCGTGACTTCTGTGAACCGTTACACCCCTATTAGTTTCCCATACTTGTTATCATTAGTAGTTGTATGAAAACTTTAATAACAGTGTGTAAAATATGCAACGTGCAATATTAAAATACAGCTTCGTTGTTAAGGCCTTGACACACCAAGTCGAAATCGGCCGTTTTCGTTAGTCAGACGACGAAGCGTGCCCTGTCGCCCAAACTCAATTTGGTGTGTCCCGCACCGTCGGCCGTGACACGCCTTATTTGGCCTTTCATGGCAATGTGAAAAGTGACAGTTTATAGATTATTTGCAATTTGGTGCTATATATTTAAACACCTTGAATTTCAGGGGGGGCGCGGGGCTCCGTTGGCGGGGCTCCGTTGGCGGGGCTCCGTTGGCGGGGCACAGCGCCCCTCCAAGACAATGGTAGGGGAAACACTGATTTGAATTGACAGATATTACCAGTGTAACCTGATATCACAAATTGTTGATTCATTTTCAACAAGACCTTTTGACTTTGGTCAGACTCAAACCACCCAAAAATTTTTTTTAAAATAATAATAATTGGCTACCCTTTTTCATTTTTTATTGTTTGTTATGTGGATTTGTGTTACTGTATGTTCAATAAAGGTGTATTTTTGCTAAATCTTGAGACATTGCCACTGTATGTACTAGGCAGGGCCGATTTTTTTACCTTTACCTAATTTTCGGCCTTGATGTAACAACATTCATAATTAAGTAAATGTAACACCCTTTTCACCCCGGTTACACTTTTCATTTGCCCTGTACGATGGGCGCTGTAAGTGATGAAAGTGGGGGATGTTGGCTTATCAGGCGCCCGCAGCTCACAGCCAAAGTGTGAGCGAGATATTCATATATATTAATAAATGTTAACTAGGTAAAATAAGATATGAATGAACAACAAAAATAAAATAAGTTACATTTATTTGTTATTGGCTATGGTAGGTTATTGGTTATGTTCACATACTTATTTGATTATTAAAATGTAAACCAATCTTTTTCATATGGGTGTTTTAGAGTTGTACCCCCTAGATCAGGTCTCTAGTAATTGCACCAGATTGAAGTATTTTACTTAAAAAATGTTCAAAAAAATCGTACCCCCGGACCCCCCTAGAGGATGTGACGTCCACCACCCAATTCAAACATGTTCATACAATACTGAATACATTTGAAGCCATTTTGACGTATATTACGTATGTCAATACGTTTCTGTTCTTGTAGTGTATTTGTCTTTTGTAGAGATTTTTCATTTATTCTTTATATATAAAATCTCGCCTAGGGCCGCAAATTGTCTAGAACCGGCCCTGGTACTAGGCCTCAAGAGCCTTTCTTGTGCTGGCAGACACATAGAAACAAATTGGCGGGGCGCACTTCGCTCACATTATGCTGGGCCCACGTGCCTTAGCACCGCTGCTCTGACTCCATCCTAGGGGAAACACTGGTATTAGCAACTCCTAGATGGAAACAAATCAACACAAATGAGACAGGCGTTTATTTTCACAACAAAATTTATTAGAAGAATAGTGGTTTTGAAAAGAAGGTTCGAGCATCCAGTGAATACTACCTTACACAACATTACAGCTGAAATGTGTGGCAACAATGGCAATTTTCTTTTTTACCAAATTGAATATAACATAACCAGTAAAATATTTTACACATGCACAAAGACAGATCTAATCAGCGTCGCCTGACGTTCAATGCAAAATGAAGTTTAAAAAAAAGAGTAGGAAATCAAAACATTTTTCATCTTTTTCTCAAAATAAAAATCACATACATTGAGACAATTAATTATTCATTAGCCCAATCAGAATATCAGATTCAGCATTCAAAACAGGGAGAAAAATAAAGTAGTGCAGTCAATCAAACTAAAACCAATTATTGTGATCCTTGTTAAGTGCTCATTTACACGGACATCGATAATATAAGCCTAGAAGAATAATAGTCCAATTCACAAGGTACAAAATAAGAACAAAATACAAAAAAAATATTGTACATAAATAAAACTACAATATGAGAAAAATATTTTTAAATTATACAATTTTTTGTCAATCTGTAAACAGTAGATATTGAAAAAATTAGGTCCATTTGGGTATTTGGAGAACCTGCGTGTATGCATGTTTATATTAGTTTGTTAGAGGTACAGTCCAAGTGGGACCAAATCGTGAGAGGGGGCGTCCTGAGCATCGGCACAGCGCCCCCTAGGGTCCGCCGGACTGAAGGAACGAGGTATATCGTCAAACCCAAAAAACTAAATCTCAGCAGGAAAGTGGAAACAGCCCAGCAGGCCCTGCAGAGGGGCGTCCAGCCACCCGTTAAGAACCGAGGAGAGATTTCAAACGTTAGAAACCTCAGCAGGACAAATATCGAGACAGAAGTAAATAGGCGGTTTGTTGTTCGACCCAAACCCCTGGACAACAGCTCCTGCGTCTACTCAAATATTACAAACTGTTTCCAAACCAATCAGAGCTATGTATAGCACGAGAACATCAGGTTACTACCTAAACCAACATCAGGAATGTAAAAATGTATCTTAAGAGTTCTTACAACATGGTATACAACTTGTTTTTTAATAGTTTTAACAAAGTTCTCACCAAACGTCACTAATTTGATTGTTGTAAGAGGTACACAAGTTAGGCAAATACACTCCTGTGTTCCCGGCCAGGCCAATAAATAACTTGACTAGTTCTTAGTAAAACACAGACTCTAAGGTCTACTGGAGACTTCTGAAATCCATGGCATTGACCAAGCTTTGTGCAGCAACACAGACGCTAAGCAACATAGCATATAGAGGTGTTAACCAATCACAGCAGAGAAGAGTAGCCGTCTCTAAACGGCAATGAACAAATAAGAATAATTTCACTGAAAACTGCAGGTCGTTCTGCCCCGGTTTGACTCCGTGTTCCTTCATAGCTCTACAGCTCTTCAGCTTTGATCATACAACGTCCAGCTGAGCTCCGACATTTATGCTTTTACTAGCGGTAAAAGAGGCTTACAAAGTTTTCCCTGAAGCGTAAAAAGAACTGAAGGCAGATCTGTCACATTCCTATGTGTTGTGTCTAACTCCATTAGCGCCAAAGAGAGCCACTAGATGGATACCTGAAAATAAACCGACATACTGTATGAAGGATTGTGGAGGCTTTAAAACACTGTTTAAAAGCCAAACCACTGTATTGTGCACTTGTAAGAATGTTTTGTAAGAGGTCAGCTCGGTGTAAGTCATTGTTGCGTTGGTGCTTTGTAGCCACAATATATTGAATAAGTGCGTTGATGCTCGGCACAGAATAAAAGCCACATAACACAAGTCAGAGAGAGAACAGAGTGCTAACAAAGAACAGTCCTGAACTGAGAAGATTGACATTCATAAGATACAAAAAATATCCAGTGTTAAAAAAAGAGACATAGAAAGCTAAAGAATATTATTGAATAATCGCATGAATAGAACATAAAATAGCAAAACTCTGAGGTTGAGAAGAACTGCTTCTAAACGTTTAGGATTTTGGTGGTAATCTTTGTCTTCTTAGGAACCAATTTACGAAAATACGCCATAGATAAATAAGGTTGCTCACTGCTAAAACTCGGTGTAGATTAAGTACCTGAATAAGAGTGAGAGCAGTGTTGTTGAGGGTCCCTGAGGGTGTGTGGGTAATGTCATTTGTGGCTGTAAGGCGCCCAGAGACGTCTTTTCCAACAGACAGCCAGATTACGTTCAAAAAATGCTATTTTAACTGTTCCATTGAGATACCATAAGAGCACAGGTAGATTCATGTTCCTAAAAAAACAGCTCTGAGGCTACAATATGGTTGAAGAAAACTGAGGAAAATCTTACATAGCCACACAGATTCACACTCATACTTTTTTAGTTACTTTACTCAAGGAAAACAATGATTGAAAAAGATCTTTAGCCAAAAACCACTACGAAAGCTGTTGCAGTGACAAACAAACACCTTAGGTGCTCCTTCTTTTCAGGAAACGGATTTTTTTTCTTAGGGGCAATATTTCATATTCAAAACATCAGAACCTGTCCTGCGGACAACATCCAAAAAGCGCTTTTGGATTAACCAGCCTCTTCCAACAAAAGGACTGATACAGGGTTATGTACACCAGCATGCAAAAATATCGAGAGGGTCAACGTTAACAAAAACCGTCCGTCGCTCCCAGCAGATTTCGAGGGAGACTGTTGGGTTCTGCGTGGAACCTGAACACTTTCACCCTTCCTTCATTTTAAAACCGTCTTTTCTAGACATAAAAACACAAAGCGTTCCACCTCAGCGCCTTCAATATACAGTTCCACCTCACCTGTGAAAAAGACAGGCGAGGGTTAATGGGTAAAGCAGTTCTATATACAACCATCCTGAAGACAGTTCACAACCCTTCAGCCCCCCAATGTGACTCTCGCGTCCAAGTCATCTTCATAAATATACTGTCTTTACAGTGTCCGCTTTAGAAAAAAACCTCCCGCCCACCCCCACCACCCTTTTCACAGAATCAGGCTTGAAAAGACTACAACTACACTAGATCCTAGTTCCACTACTTCTGTTAACAAAAGGATAAAGTCGCCCTGCCCCTATGCCCTATGCTACATCATGGGGAAATAACAAGCAAGAACAGAGTGAGAAAACGAACACTAGAAGCAACAGAGTGGGAGTGAACATACTGCACTGGACTTCTGTATTGTTTCCCTGAATCATTAATGGAAAAGGCTCACCCTCTTCCTCTTTCAAGATAAAAGTATATGACATTAGAGATTTGTATTTACATTTGTGTTTGTGTCTGTGTCGGGCTTGTATATCTATGTGCACATATAGAGTATTTCTTATTCTTAAATATGTATAGTTAAGTTAGAGGTTAGTTGTGTTTGCCTTTGTTACATTCAGTTTTGAACAATGATAAAGAGTAGATAAAAGGTACAGCGTAGGGACTGAGTGGTTTCAAGTGTTTGGCGTGTTGGCCTTCAATATTTCTGCAAACCCACTTTTAGAAATGAAAAGACGAAAGGATCTTTTGTTTTGATGCAACCCCATCTTCTAAAAGAATTCAGTGGATCTTTCTGAGATGTTAGGAAATTGCAATGCATCAACTAGTCTGGAAAACGACATCCTTTCCGTCTTTTAAACGAGGAACGCAAGGTGGACTGCAAAAAGTTTGAGAGCAAGAAAGCAAAGACCGAACACAATGAGGATGTGAAACCGAAACGGTATAAAAAAAGCTATGGGACCTCCACTGGGCACTACGCACTGCGTGGCGAAAGAAGAGAGGAAACAAAGACAAAAAGGACAGGAGATGAAAGTGCCCAGGAGATAAGTGAGGATGGTCAGGATCTGACAATATGTGGAGGTTGTCAAGGTTACATGGATTTCTTTTCTGAGGTATTCTGCGTTGTAAAACATTTTTTTCTTCTTTACATTTTTGCACACCAAGAAACACCAAGATGGAAAATATTATCAAAGACTGAAAGAAACGACAAAACACTCGGGGGGTTACTTTCCCGAACGCAGATCCAGTCAGTGCTCATCTTCACAAGCAGCTTTCCAATATTTGACATTCGGGAAGGCAACAGTCCAAGTCTTGTAAGTTAGATCACCAGAGGACTAACGGGGTGGACCATTAGGTGAGCTCCACATGAGCCCCCCCCCCCCCCCCCCCCCCTAACAGTTATCTTATTTACAATCCTTGCTGTTTTATAAAGCACTGAAAAAGTATTTGGCTGAAAGTTATGTACAGAATCAGTCAAAAATAACAAAAAGGCTTTCAAAGCCCCTTTTTAAGTGATGTTTAAGGTGTTCCATAAGTTTCTTGGCAGTGGGGAATCAACCACGTGACATTTAATCTTCTGTACGGCCAAACTTCCTGGATAAGAACTGAACTCTGATATCCGCTCGTCGAGAGCCGGTCTGTCTGACCTGACTATCGATCGTGCTCATAAGCCAGTGTTGCTCCTCAGCTCGTCTATAAATACACTGGCTGGTGCGGTTATCTGCATGTAGTGTCGATTTCACAACTGATCGGTAACAGAGAAGGTACATGGTCGTCAAAGACACCAAAGTTCAAATGTAGAAGACGTTATAACTCGAAAGACTGCAAAAAGAAGCTACAAGAGGATCACAGCAATGCACTGGCAATTTCAGCAAAACACAACCCCGCTCATTAACCGATTTTTTTCTTGGTTTTTTTTCATTTTTAAACAGAAACTAAAAGTCACCCTGAAACATCAAAGCAAGAGATCAGAGACGTCATACAACATTAACGGCAAAACCTTTAAAATATTGAGTATCTCTACTGGGGAGAGTTCATGAAACTTTCACCAAGGCTGAAATATTAACCGACTGCCAAACATACTGTATGCATGTAATACGTGTTTCAAGAAACAGTTCTCAATATTGCAGAGGATAATGACCCCCTTGTTGCTGAAAGAACCATAAGCCCTGTTTTAAAAATACTAAATTTGCAAGCTCCTCATCAGGAGAGTGTGGCAAAGCCTCTGTGAAAAGATAAAAGAGCAAAATGAGTGAACATATTGTTTTAAGAAGCCTCTGGGTCATGCATACAATCCCAAGAGGCAGCAGCAAGGTGTATGGAAGGCCTGATGTGAGGTGAAGGACCCGGGGCTGCCCAGGAACAACCCATCTCTCCTGGGATAAACGAGGGCCTGTCAGCCCCAAGGTGATCACGCTCCACTGCCCAAGGATGTTGAGAGGATGACAAATAGTTAAAGGGGCGAAGGTGAAGGGAAGAGGTAGGAAGGAGTTTATGACTTTTCATCAAAGAAAGTGACAATAAAATCAACATTTAAGAGATGTGGAACGAGATGTGGAACGAGATGTGTGGCCCTATCAGAGCACATACGGCAGTGCAGCAGAATCACGCTGTATCTCCAGAAACATTACACTTTTGAGTGGCAACACAATCACGATCTGACACCTTTCTGAGAGGAATAACAAGATGGAGATTGCTACAGTTAGCAAACAATCAGAGGACCGCCAGTGAAATCATTCAGCTCACTCGTCGAGGCATTTCACTTTCATCAAGAACCTTCTGAACCAGCCGACCTGACTTTTGTGAAACGCCTAGAAAAGCTGTGAAATGTTTGAAATTGTACTTTACTGGCAAACTTTAGTTTTTCAAATCAACAGACTCTTGAAGCAGTCGGCGCCTGAAAAGATCTCTACAGGCAAGTCCACGTGACTGACTGAGGTAGCAGAAACAACAGAGGGCATCTTAGAGACAAGCAAGGGGAAGGACAAATGCATGTTCTTAAAACTCTTACGAATGAGAGAAAAATGTCTTAGTGGAAGTATAACAAAGGGAAACACATGAGTGGATTATTTCGTCCTTGTTGGAGTAGTATTTTGAGGGAACATGTCAATAGCATTTCTTTTGAAACACAGAGGCGATGGACAAAAGCCTGAAGAGGGAGTAGCAGCATCTACACATAATGGCATATTTCCTGCAACAACACTGCATCTGTTCTACTCCATTCTTTCAAACTCAACCTCCATGTTTGGTTTTGTCTGCTGGAGATACATCAGTGTTTGCAGAGCAGCATTTAAGTTCAGAGCACCAGAGACCAGCTGGTCCATGTAGGTGGATCTAAAGGGCCAGACACACCTCCACGTGAGAACAATGCTGCAAGATTGTCATGGCAACACACAAGGGCACCTTATGAAATGCACTCCATCGCAGAGCATTTAGACTACATTTATTTTAAGCAGTCATGTCATTTATCCAGCCTGCACATCAGATCTGGCAATTCGTCCCTTCTCTTCTTTAAGCGGAGTTTCAGAACAACCGTTTCACTTTTTAATCAAAGACGCAAGTAATGTTCGTTTTTCGAGGTGAAATTCTGTCTGTTGCCTGTTGTTTAACTGAAGCGCGGGGGTGGGGATGGCGACCTTCAGCGGCCTTTATTCTGCTGTACTTCACTTAGATGTTATCCTTGCACTCGCACCCACCTCCTCAGACTGCCACGTCTAACCGACTGCCATCTGTAAGGCTTTCTGCCGAGGCGGAGGGGTGAGACGGAGACGAGAACAGCCAGTGTGAGAACATGTCTGCTGCGAGCCTTTCACACTGTAACATAATCTCAGGGGGGGCTGGGAATTTAAAGGGGGGGTATATTTGACCTGAATTTCACTTGACATTTTTGCATCGACAGGAGAATGTTGTTCTTGAAGCGCCCGCACCGTGATTCCGCCCGGTTGGTTAGATTATACGTGATTAAGAAGCCAACTCTTAACGATTAGATTTAAGAATGTGATTAGAGTCTTCAAAAAGGCACTCTTGATTTCCACTGATTGAACAACAACAAATATATAATCACCTATTCCTGGCGGCACCTACGGATTGTATGCAAGTCGAGTGTGGTCCATGTAGAAGATTAGTGAGCGCGGCTGAGTATTTACAAATCACCAGCTCTTGATAATGGTAAAGTAGGGAGCCAATTGAAGAGCGCACTAAGAAGCATTCAGCCCAGTACACGGTTTTCAGAAAGGTATTGTGTTCTTACTTTGAGTGCCAACATTAAAGCAAGGCTCTGACCATCACCTTTGAGTGATACACTTTACTCTCTGGCTTCAGAGTTAGCTTTTTTCTCCAAATGTCCTCTTAAGTACATTGTAACGGACGGGGGTGAAGGTGTCTGTTGTGTTGATTGCTGCAGATGAGCGTCATTCTAGAGGCGTGTCTGGCCTTTAAAGATGCGTGCTCAGCTGCTACTGAGCGACTGCCTGTCACCTCATCACAAATGCTTTGACATTTACAGCACTTGGCATCGCACTCCGCGACAAAGGAGATGCAAGTTTTAACAGATCTGTTAGTGCCGCTATGACAAATGACACACAAGGTGAATTGTACCTGTCAGGAGATGTGCTGATTATTATCTTAGAAAACTCCTCTCAAAGTTAAATGGATCGTATTTATCCTAATTCAGTTTCCTGCATGGTTTTCAAATGGTAGTTCGTGTATAATTTAAGTCAAATGTTATCATGTGTCACTCACAGCAGTACAAGAAATAGATGAGGCAAAAGGAGTTAACCGCAGCAATGCTCACATCGTCAGAGACTGGTCACATATAGCAGAACAACTGAAGGAAAGAATGGGAAGGTAGGTTACAAATAAAAGAGATGAAGAAAAGCAATCTTTGTTGAAAGCAAAAAAAACAAACAAAGACTTTTTCACAGAGGCAGTGCCGACAATGTCCCAGTTTGCCAGATCAAAATCAGCCAGCGGGGCTGATGTTCAGCAGGTTGTGGACAAAACACACCCACCTGCTTCTAAAAGAGAAGCGGCAGACTCCCAGCTTCATAATTATACATATAACCCGCCCACACAAAGTGCGGCTACCTGATGATGAGGGAGAGTGTGTGTTGCTGTCGGTGCGTCATGTCTCTATGTGTGCGTTCTGATCTTCCATGGCTGTGTGTGCGAGAGAGAGAGTACAGCGTTGTATTAAAGAATACACTGGCTTCTGGCTTTTAAAGAAGGTTTGTTTTTATCTAAGAAAATTAAAATATGATCAGAATAACAACATTACGAACAACGACAAGAAACAACAATTATTCAAAATCTGCTTCCGTCAGTTACATCAAAAAATCTGGAAACGAGCCGTACTAAAAATCCTGATTCTTCTTTGTGTGTGTGTGTGTGTGTGTGTGTGTTTTTAATGTACAATCAGCTGCTTTGAAGTGGTTGGACCTGAGGTTTAAATGACAACCAGATAAGCAGCGTGACAGAAAAAGAAACAGAAGAAGCCTCTCTGCAGAGAGGAACATGGCAATCATATACATTATAGGTCTTTTTTCCCGGTAGCACCACATCACACGCCATCCTGAAACAAAATGGCACGTCATGTGGCGTCTACTAAGTGAGGTTACAGTAGTTGCTGTTTGACATTTTTTCTTCTTATATCACTTTTGACAGTCTTTCACTCTGAAGAAAAATAAAAAAACATAAAAAAACCAACCTATAAGCAAAAGAGGAATCGATTGGTTTACCTGAAGATGCAAAAACAGTAAAATAAATACCTATGCATTCATAAGTATAGCTTTTTTCAACATAGAAAGGTACATTTTCTTGTGTGTGGTGTTTTTTTGGAATGCAATGTAAAAGATTTTGGATATATTTTTCTTTTACAAGACAGCAGATAAAAGAAGGTTAACTAGTCCACCTGTCCCTTAATCTCCCCTCCGGGTCTCTGATTTCTCTGGGTGTGAGAATTTAAAAGAAATACAAAAAAAATCCCCCTGTCAAGTTTCAACCTGGAGGTATGTTACACCAAACACAAACACCATGTTCTTTCTCAGACCAGGGTGGGACCGACCTGACGTATCGCCTCCAGGGTGAAACCAGACGACTGAATCCCAAAATGTTTTGACTTTTTGGAGGAAGAAATGAGAGGTTTTCAGCCCTCCCATGCCATCCAGTGATTCAAGTAGCTGTTTAGTCCCTGTAGGGTATTAATGTACTCATACTTTCTATAAGGTTTTGTTGTTGCGATAAAATACCTGAAAAGAGGTAGGGTGGCAAATATTGGTCAGTCAGACACTTGAAGCGTCTCCCTCCTCCCTTAGCAAGAGGGAGGCGAGACAAAGAAAAGAAAAATGAACAGATAAGAAAAGAAACAGCTGAGGATACTACGTTTCCCAGAGTATCAGCTATCCCTTGGCCAGGCTCCCAGGTAAGGTATACATAAAAGTACGAGGCACAGAAAGGAGTCATTATTTTGAGATTGAGGTATAGCACTTGGACTCTGCTGACCAAGTCGACATATAGTTTATGTATGTCTATAAATTACATTGAGTACAGGTAGTTAAGTCTGCGCCATTTTCCGACTGACGAATATTGCTGCCCATCCCATTGGCTCGATCCTGAGACATTGCAGTACTGAAGGCTACTGTCACGCGCCCGCGCCTGAAAACGACTGCGCTTTCAATGCAAGCAGCGTGAAGTGAAACTAAAAGCTAAATAATAAAAACAACAGTCGGTTGAAAATGAAACTGACGGTGCCATCTTTTATGCAGATGACAGTTCTGTTTTTTTAAGTTTGAGATATTCTGTTCACTACATTCATTGTGTGTGTATTTGTTAATATATATGTATATATAAAGATATATACTGTTCGCTTAAGTATATAATATAGTATGAGGTTTCTTTGTGAGACTCAGTTGCAAGAAGGAGGACTTGTTGGGACAGGGGAGCAGTTAACCACATGACTATAAACAATATGTCAAAACTAAACCAAGAAACAAAATGAATTTAAATAAATACACCGTAAATGGCATGCACCTCAGGAGATCAGAGTAGGCTGAAATTGGATTTTTTAAATTAGCTGAATTTTCTAAAAGTATTAGCAAATGTAAAGCAAGTGCCGAATGTACATTTAGGGTCAAACATGTCTTCAAGGGGAGAGAGAGATTTCTTTTTAAATATAAAATGTATGTAAATTATACACAGAGATAGTTTGGCTTCTGAGCACTCGCCCCTCTCAGGGGAATTCGGTTTAAGTGCTGTTGGAGTTTATTCATGCAAACCTGTGCATTAAGTGCCAATTACACTATTTCTACTCACACATATAATGTTTTATAAGCACAAATCCATGCTTTGCATGCATTACATGAGGCATTTGTTCTGGGTTTTTCGTTGTTTAGAGGGCGGGGACATACTGTACGCTGTCAGACTGTTTTCACAGCTGGCTAAGCAGCTCCTCTGCCTTTCTTCAGAGGTGTGTTCAAAACAAGTGCTTTACTTTCGACACTGGGGCTTCGATCCTGTTTTAACTATGAGATCAGTGCATTGTCCTTCGCTGGGTCTAACTCACGCTCACAACCTTTTAGACACTTCAAATGCTCAGCATTGTCAAAGTGTTGGATGCATTTCATGCATAACATCCCCTGGAAATGTTGTTTCAGGGATCTTTTCTAAAGCTTTTCCCATCGGCCATAAATACCTGCCAATCAAACCAAGGGAACTACAAATATTTAAATTCAACTTGTGGATAACCAATAACCACAGAGGGTATATTAAGATTGTATGAAACAGGTAGTACATTTTTCTAATTCTAATTAGATTGTGATTAATTCATAACTTAGACAAAGCTTAAGATTAATGGAGTTGAAATCCTCTCATAATATATCAAATTGACCCTAACCCAAAATCAGCCCCAAAGGAGTGGTGCATGCCATTTTTTAAGAAAATAATCAAAGAAAAAAAGCAAATAAAATAAATAAAATATACAATACATTTGAAAAGGAGTGAATCATCATCATTTCATCTGAACAGAGGTACAGTTCTCGTTAAACATCTCACAGACTGGGTGAGCACCAGGCAGTGTTTAGGAGCGAAGAGCAACATTTACCACAGAGCACAAACACATGACGACCAGAAAGCTTTTGTCGTCTCCCTCGATCTTTCCCTGATGGAAAATACCAAAGGAGCTTTTTTCTCTCCACCTGTAAAATGTGATGATGGTTTTTCTATCCCTGGTGCTTCAGCGGCGAGGAGGGAAAACAACAAGACGACACTACACGAAACTCAACTTCTTCAAGCTGTCGACCATTTTTTTATCTTTTTTTTTTTTTTGTAATCATAGAGGTAATCGAGAGGAAAACAAAAGAGAAGTTTGGGTCCAAGCTGCAGCTTTCTGAAAGTCTTCACACTAAAGCTTTTTTCTTCCATCTCTCTGCCCTCTGATCGCTCCCGGCCCTATGTCCCCCAGAGAAGAGCTACACTACGTGCATAACCTCAAACTGCTTTCTCTCTTGAGTTCGCTTACTTTTGAAAAGTGCTATTTTAGAAGTTTACCGCTAGAAATTTCGCTCCCCAAAACCCAACATCAGTTTTCTGTTCTTTGTCATGATTCATTTGCAGGTCTATCTGCTATGGCTCTGCCATATTCAATCACATGGCCCCTCCCACAAGACAAAGCATTAGTGAGAGGCGTGTCCTCCTGTTTGTCTACTATAGGTCCAACAGGAAATGACCACTTTTGAAACCTCAGTCTCAGTTACCCTGAGTTACAATGAGGAGAAAAGAGATCATCCAGAATCACGGATTGGCTTTAACATCATCAGTCATAATAATTTATAATATATTAAATCTTCCTTTCCCTGGCTTCTATTAACTACCCCTCCCCACTGCATATTGCCCACCCATCATCCCTAACACCCCTCAATAAATGCACATTGTTGTAGTTAACTGCCGTTAAAACTGTCTGAGGTTTGAGGGAAATAAACGTTTAAAACTCATCAGCTAAGCAGTTTGGTTAGAAAAGGAAAAAAAACATCAGCAATGTATTGTTGTTTGCTAAGACTAGCTAAAACTCAGTAGCTTAGACTGGCTGAAGCCTTGTATAGGAGCTAGATAATCAAGTTGATAGCAGCAGGGTTTCACATTCTGATCCTAAAAGGCCTTCATCCAATAAAGATCTCCATGCAAGGGATGAGCTCCCTTCGGTCACCGTGTGGAGGGCAACCTGAAGGCGGCTCCAGCGTTCCAGGATCAGCAGTGAGACACTGATGGAGGTTCATGAGGTAGCAATCCGCCTTCAAAAGGCTGATCCATAATCAGTTTACCCCTCAACTTGTCTCTTGGCAAAAAAAAGAGGATTTTCGAGCTCCCTGGGATCTGATTATGGATCAGCGTACGCAGGCGATGTGCACCACTGACCCGTTATGAGGTTGCGACTGGGCTTCGGAGACAGACCAAAATAAGTGCATGATGCGAGGGCAACAATGCCGAGGTAACCTGGTCTGTAAGCGCCAGACCAAAAGTGTAGTGCAAAAGAAAGCAAAACAAATGAAAAGATATAGATAAAAGGAAAAAAGTTGATTATAGAAGTCAGTAGTGTCCACGAAACTCACAAACATGCATCCCTGAATGACTTTTGTGTCTTTTCTCATTCAAAAAGGACGGGTTAATGTTGCTTTCGTCCGCACAGAGATTAGCAGAATATCTTATGGAGGAAAGAAAAGATTTGCAGTTAAAGCGTCATGGCTACCTGGCAATAAGAGGATGGGTTTTGATTCACAACCCTGGCGAGGAATATCAATGGTATGATTAAACTTTACAGTTGGCTTCAAATGTAATAGACTGTTCACTTACCAATTTCAGATAGTACTCCATAAGAGAGGGGGGCAATAAAGGGACGTATGTGTCCATGGAGTTAATTTTCAACCTTCCCCTCATTATTTTCCCCAATTGGAATGTTCCAAAGCCCAAACTGCACTTTTAAGCAGCATTGGTTCAGTCTATCAAGTTCAGAAAAAGGGGAAAGGGTTTTTGGGCTGGGGATTATCAGCATGCTTATGGAAATTTCATTAATTGTCATTTGATTTATGTCTTTAGCTGCATTTGTTAAGCCCCTGGATATAAAAGCTAAACAAATGCTAATACAGCATTGCTTAAACAACGCTTGTTAAAAACCATCCGATTAGTTGTTTTTAAGAATCCTCCTCATATTATCCCTGCGTTTGTGCTCACCCAGATACTGCAAAGTAAGTTGGCACAAATAAAGCCCCATCCATTTTCAAATTACTTTTGTCATTTGACTGAGGTTTACATGTGTATGTCGTTTAGTCGATTGGTTTGAAATTGTCTTCAATCTCTTCCTTTACATTGTCCTGGAGCTCAGCAGCAGCCAGCGGCGGCCCGTCGTCTCGCGGTGTTGCGTTGAGCCTGTTCTCCGACTCTCCAAGAGGAAAATCCAGGCCTCCTGCTTCCATCTTCATCATCAGCTTGAGCTTCTTCTTTGGGGGGTTCTTCAAGGTTCCCAGGCGCTCCTTCACCTTGTACTCCAGGGTGCTGTGCGGGATCCCGTACATGTTCTGAGCCTTGGACACGCTCATCTTCCCGGTCATCACTTGGGTTATGGCCTCCTCCAGGATGTCTGTGTTGTACTGGCGATAACGGCCCCTCTTCTTCCTCGGCTGCTTGGAGTTGGGGTCCCCTTCTGCGTCGGAGGTGGAGTACGCTGGCCCAGAACTGGAGTGGTCCAAGTCGGAGCTCCAGTAGTCGGCAGCGCCATCCAGGAGGCTTCCAAGACTTCCCCCCCGGCGGTTCTGCTTGGGTAGGATGGCTCTCAGCTTCCGGTTTAGGCTGTTTTCACCATGACATCCTCCCCCAATCCCCATGGCGCCATATCCGTACAGATCATTGCCATGGGGGTCCCAGGAGAGATCCATGCCCCGAACTTGTGGGATCTTTAGGTCGACAGGAGGCGAGTGGCCCTGGTCCCTCTTCCCCTCGTTGTGGTGGTGTTGGGCTTTGGAGACATGATTGTGGTGGTGGGAACTTTTGTAGGAGAAGGCTCCGTGGTGGTTGTGGTGATTCTCCAGGAATGTAGGCAGGTCTTTGAGGTCGCTGAGGGCCCCGTTCAAAGCTCCACTGGCCTGCTTTAGCTTCATCAGGCTTTCGAGGTGGGCCTTGCTTCCCCAGAAAGAGGAAGAGCCCTTCTGGCCAAGCAAGGCGAGGGACTGCGCGTGATTGAGCAAGCCTGCTGACTCTAGATTAGCCAATGAGAGAGCAGCAGGCTGGCTCAGGAGGCGGTGCTTCTGGCTGAGGAGCTCTTCCTTGATACGCAGCGAGCGGGCCAATGGCGGTTTGAAGGAGGTGGAGTTGGCGTAGTTCTCCCTCAGTCCGTCCTGCAAGCTTCTCTGCAGCAAACCGTCCTCATCCACCTCTGGCAGGGTGTGCTCCGCCTTAATGGAACGTCTGGATGGAGAAAAAACAGAACAATTTAGGGATAGTGTCGGATGTCTGGTTATAAACTCATTCCTGAGATCCTGGTTTGATGCATATTCGATTTCTTCATGAAGATGAAAATCTGTAATGTGTTGAATCAAAGTCCAGTCCAGTTATTACCTTTTTACCACATATTAGACCTATCATTATGAAACAGTTCATTCCCAGTGAGTATAATTTATTTCAAATTGAGGTAGGGCGAGAATGTTTTTATCTTTAAAACCCATTCATTCTCAACAAATACTGGTTTTTCGAAATTGAGGATTTGAACTGCATCTATGTTCAATTGAACACAAAGTCAAATTTAGACTTTTAGGAGTAGTTTGTGTTGTAAAAACATTAAACAATTAAAAGGTCCTGGAATGTAGATATTAGCATACTTCTCATTAAAAATCTCAAACATTTGTATTGGCAATATGTTTTCACTCTTGTTATACCATCTTTAATTTAACAACTGCTACTTTAAGAAGGCATTGTTTATCTTCAAAGAGTCACAATCTACATTAATTGTGTTGTTTTGGATAATAATTGGCTTTCAAATTGAGTTTCTTGAATTGCCCCTTGTTTGACAAACAAACAAAGTATGCAATCTTGCTAAAAAAAAAGCAGTCATATGCGAGAGTTATTTATTTCTTTCTGAAAAACCATGTCTGCTGTTGAAACATACGCTTACATTAAAAGTGCATCGACTCAAAACTGCTGCGGCCAATGCTCCTACCGAGTAACTATAGCAACAGTGGAAAGGCTCTTTAAAAAAAATGCCCCCTTAGGGTTGTCATAGCGGGAAATGGCTTGTCAAGTCAGCGGCTGGCTGGGGGGAGAAGAAACTTGAGGGAAATACTGTATCTCTCCAGTGGAGACATAGTCTGGTGAGCTGCAGAGTTACCAACTGTGCCATGTGGGGAGTCCTCAGTGGGAGCTTTAAGACAGATTACCACAGTGGGCGGTCTCGGGCTGGATGGAGACAATACAGGGTTAACGAGAGGCTTTGGAGTCTGTACTCTGTAATAGAGCGTTCTGTTACAGTGAGCATGCAGTCATCAGGGAGGACGCGCCAGACAGCTACTGAGAATCAATGGGAACACGCAACTTACAAATGACACGCAACTTACAAATGATTTATCACTTGTATATAGACTCTTATGGCACTACTTCTATTATATTTTATTGTATTTACTTGCACTATTTTATGTTTTATTGTGTTGCACTGTTGGAGGAGCCTGGGACCTAAGATTTTCATCGACATTGTGAGGGAATAATTCTATCTTCACTCCAGGAATGTAACCCTTTCCTGTGTGTTGACATTTACGATCAGCCCTGATCCTTATCTCCCGTAAGGAACGTGATAATGTAGCCACTTGTTGATACAATAAGTTTTATGACTTGATCTGGTGGAAGTAGGAGTTATAAAACTCTGAGAACGCTGGCTTCAAAGCACAGCAGGGGGTGAGAGACAGTCTCCAGGTACCAAGGCCCATCCCCAATATGTTGATTATGACTCTCTGTAAACTAGTAAAATGGTCTACCAAGACACAGGCTGATCAGAATTGACCTGGCAACCCACCCGTGCAGTCAGAACCTTTGGCTGCTGTGACTTGTGATGTGAATTTCTCCGGCCGATACTTGTATTAAATATCAGTGTTTGACATCAGAACTCCTGCTCCTCCTGTGTCTCCTTCATGAGTCGGTGACTCCCACTGCATTGCTACACAGAAGTTTCCCTTACAGACATAACTACACTGTGTACGAATGGCAATAAAAGCCTTGAATCTTGAATGGCACTGATAGAAAGATTGTTGGGGGTATGATTGGTGCTCCCTAAACAACAGTGTGTGCATTGAGGCTAAACATGTTGTTGGTAATTATATCCTCCAGCCAAGATTGAATATTTTTTTAATTTAAAAAACATATTGTTACACCAGGAGTAGATGGAACAGCATTTAGTCCATCATGGGACATCTTAAACCAGATCTGATTGAGCTTTTTCGGTAATTCTTAAAAAATCTAGGTAAAAATATGATTATACAGAAATCAGTTATGCTTCTAAATAAAAATATAAAGAAATAAAGAATGTACAAACAAAAAAATGCTGTTTTTGTCTGTCTACAAAAATGGCCAGAAAAGTATTAACCAGTAACCTATAATACACACTGCAACCTGGTGTCATAAGGGATTCTGTCTTTCTGTCAAAGATGAATTGATGTCAGTGGGGGTGGAAACTCTGTACAGGCTCCGCCTCCTCCTGTAGTTAATATTACATGACCTCATCATTAGAGACTCCTGGTAAGGCTCGGGGCCTCGGGTCCTTTAGGGGGGCCCGAGGTGATCACCCTGAGGGAGTAGACTGAGTCCTGTCCTGAGGGGCCTAAGGGGCAGTTCCTTGTTTGCCGATCGTGGAAATACCTCAAGGTTTACCTGCTGGGTCCTTTGTCTGTGGAACATTGTTTGACAAGGATGTGAATCAACAAAAAGCTTGTGTGGAATGTATGCCTTTCTCTACACATTAAACTACTGCATTAAATGGAGAATTCCTTTTTTCCTGGGATATTGCCAATTCCCGAGGACAATTAATTATTAATAGTGAAAAATCAGCATTTTTACCATCTTCTTTCTTTCACTCTTGCAGAACCTGTGACTTTTAAAATGATCCTTACTGCAGTTATATTATATGATTTGAAAAAAAAACGTATTTTTTGTATGCCCTAATCCTCTTCCGTACTATTAGAACTTCATTCCTGATTATTTTTAGCCATCAAATCACATTGAACAAGGTCAAACAACCTTTTTACAAACTGTTAATTGTTGCTAATAAACCCTCATTGGACAAGACATTGGAGCACTTTCAAGTGCCTGAAATACAGAAGGTCAGTCCAAAACAAAAGACCTGAAGTGTCACAGTCTTGAAACATCAGATACAACTCCTGGTTAAAGGTCCATACTTGAAAATCTGTAGCTGCGTTTTCTCTATTGATACATTTATTTCTCTTCATTTCAATCAAGAACTAGAGGGGTAAACGCTGGCCTCTGTATCTAGGCAACACTAGTTTTTACCGGAAAGAACCACTCTTGTGATGGCCATTTGGGACTTGCGTTAACTATCATTTCAATGCAACACCTCTCATATCTCACTTTAGAAAGCAAGTGGAGGTGTGTTTACTGTTGGACCGGAGAGCCCACAAAGGGAGGGGGGGGGGGGGGCAGATTTCTATGCCCACATCCTCCTCCACAACCACAACCACAGCTACGCAGAAATCCTGCATTCGGGGCAGGACTGTGTATCGAACCTCTACTAATCCATCTTTGACCTACAGATCAAATGCATTCCTCGAAATGGCAGCCGCGATTAGCGTTGATTGTTTATTCCCTCTGGATGTAAGATGCGAGTATGATGGCTACCGATTCAAACATGACTTCAAGGCAGAGTACTCATCCATCAATAAATGATTGCACTAAGGATTGTCAATCGATCCACTGACACGGATGTGTGTTGAACACATACTGAACACTTTTTTTGGGCTTGGGGGCGTGGACTATAGATGTATAAGAGAACTGGATAAAACGTTGGAGGCGTGCAGGAGGACACGTTCACCATGGGGAAACACGCCCAATGACGGCCCGGCTAAAATAACTGGTCGTAGTTTTTACAGTATTACGGCTTCCACAGATGAATTTTTTGTATGGATTTTTTTTCAAAGCACTTAGAATATGCATTGCTATCAGGATATTAAGAGCATTCCATGGAATATAACAAAAAGTGTATCTCGAGCCGGTTTCTCAAACTTACCTACCCCTCCTTTAATATACTTAAAACTAAAAATATACATCATTTAAAAACGTCTCATACCCAATGTAATCTTGATTGTTTCCCTAGAATATTGAGCACCAATATTTTTTTTTTGTCTTTTTAAATTACAAAAAGTAGCACTGTGGCACCAAAAGCAGATGAATGGCGGTTAAATATGACTAAAATGATTGAGCTGTTGGGAAGTAGAGAACTGTCAGTGTCTGAATGGTTTCTAAATCAACACACAGGACAACTTGTCTAATCTGACAGAGTAAAACAATAACTGCTGATAATATCTGCCTGTGATGGTTTTCATCCACTTGTGAAATCAATCTTTGTCAAAGGAGGAGCTTGACTGCGGTTGGGCATCTGAATTAGATTTGAATCATGATAATTATAACAGTATCATGTTCTTGCCTCGGGCTAAACTCCACACAGTGTTTAGTGTTGAGACTGACAAGTGCTCCGTGGCTCAGAAACACAACAGGCGTTACTGCTTTAACCTCTCCGCTGTTGTTTTAGGAAAATGGCCGTGGCGCAGAGGCTGGTTTGACTAATCCTGTTATCTTACCCTTTGACCCTGGGCTCAGGGGAGAAGCCGGGGAAGGTTTTGAGGTTGCCTGCGCTGATGCTCTTTTTGGTGGAGAGGTCCAGGACGCCGTCTGAAGAGAAACAGGAAATAAAAGATTTAACACAACTGAGCACGAATCAAAGCAGTAATGGTGTTACAAGAACACCCTGCTGACTGCACACGTAATTACATCTCTTCAGGGCTGGAAAAGTACTTTCTTATTATTTGATGTCTCTTTTTTTAATTTACCTGCTATTCAAATATTGCTGTAACTCTGTAAATGTAAATGTTTGGGACTAATAAAGGATTTCTGATTCTGATTCTGTATTCCGATCTTATACTCAAGCAAAGGGGTCAAATTACTCTGTAACAAGTTCAAGTCCAGTGTTTAAAATCCAACATTAAGGGCAAAAATAATGAACATCTAACGGCCCGTCCACACTACAGCTTCTACAGCTTCAAAAAAAGCTTCCAACGCGTCTGCCCATTCACTTTGAATGGGGTGACGTCACTTTGCCTCGCTTTTCGCCGAACTGAATTGTGGGTAGCTTGGCTGAACTTCTCCGGCGTCTCCGGCTTCAAAAGTTGAAAATTGTTCAACTTCTGAAGCCGGAGAAGCCGGAGAAGCCAGCGCCAGCCAATCAAATCCCGTTTCTGAAAATCTGACAGCTCAAGTCCTAGCCAATCAAACCGCGTCTAAGCTGGGAGAGATATCCCGCCGTTCATTTCTATATTTCAAAAACAGATGGAGGAGAAACTAATTATCGCCGTAGCAAATCACCCGGTTTTGTATGACCAGTCCCTATTAACTTACCGGGATACAACCGGAGGAACCAGGCATGGGGGGAGGTGGCAGAGACAGTGGGTGAAACTGGTAGGCTTTCGCCTGTTTGGGGATTTTATATCCAGTTTACTTCGTTTTAACATTGCTATTGCTTTGTATGTCGGGGGCGGGAGATTCATGTGATTGGTTTTTGGTCGCGGTGCTCGCAAAAAATCCCCAAGCTTCAGACACGCCCAGCTCCAAGCTTTTTTTGAAGCTGTAGTGTGGACGGGCCGTAACGAATACATAAGCACCAAAAGGACATGTACATAGCTAATTTCAGCTTCAAATATATATTCAATTACTGGATTATGATTATCGATGCATTGATATCAGAGCTGGTCGGGCTGGACTTAATTTGAATTAATCTATTCTCTTTTTGAGATTTATATATTTGAATGCATGCCACTTGTTTGTTAAAGGCATTATATAACATTCTTTTTTAATCTAATTTTATGATTAAATCTTTGTGTTTAAAGTAGAGACAAGTCAAGAACCTATAAAATCCACATTTGTCTGTTAAATCACCTTCATAATAATCTTTCTCCTATTTTAACAAGACAGAAGAAATACCTTGTTATTTAACAATAAGAATAATATGTACCAATCAATCTTCGACTAACCTGAACCTTATTGGCAACTATGCTGTCCGTTAATTAATTATATCTGTTTCTTTACTTACAATTTTAAAAGCATTATCTTCTAAATCAAGATGAAGGAATAAACCGGAGGAAGAAAGAGATGAATATTTTAGATACGTATATGTGTTTGTGTGAGTTATACATGAGGCAGAATGCAGTCAATCCCATTGCACTTCTTTTAAATACAATCTATTAACATCTCTAATTCACTTGAACAGCTTCTGCTTGTTTCTGTGTCTGCATATGGAAACCACTGAATTCATGAATGATTGAAGAAAAAGCATGAGATACTATGTTGTGCTTCTGAACAGGTGGTCTCTCACTTAAGCAAGGAAGTCTGGGAAATATGGCCACATGCTGTGTGTGAAATCTCAGTTTTTTCGTGAATATGTTCGTCAGCAAGTCACAACACACACACACACACACACACACACACACACACACACACACACACACGTAGAAAATATTAATCATGATGTGTGAGAGGACCTCAGTCGAGGGAATATTAGCAAAGCTGATGTGCTCTGAAAATGTAAAAACTATGGTAAGATAGGAAAATGGTGAAGATTTTGAAGACTTTTTAAATGTTTTTCTAGACTTTTTTAGTTCACGACTAGAGCGCTGTTTAAAATCGTTCAATTTTTCATTCTTATCTGATGGTTTTTTGCCTCAAAAAATCCAAAAGTTAATGCTTTTTAAAAGACTGATTTGGGAAGTCTTCCCAGAGCAATTCTAACGTATACTGATAATTCATCTCAGTCATCAATCTGTGGGTTTTTCTGTTGTAATCCCTAAAGTGCAGTTGACCTTTTGACCCCCCCGTGAGCCTATATAGGCAGGACTCGTGACTGCTGCACTAATCTCACTATCTTTTTGTTGTTTAGTCGGACAACAAATATATTCAAATGAACTGTACAGCCCAGAGGAATATATTAATATGACCATAGTTATGTTCATTTAATACATGTGTGTACACAGAATCTTACCTCCAAAATTAATCTTAATCCAAATGCACTTGAGTCACAAAATGCCCAGGGATAACCACCATGCTAAATTACAGTAACGAGGTCGTTAAATTAGCATCTCCATTTCACGCAACACATTATAAGAACTCTCTGCGTTACAGTATTAGAGAGTTAAATGAAAATGTATTCATCCTCAATGTGAAGATGAATGCTGCCAGGTACCCTCAGCTCGAATCAGATCACACACGGCAACTCGTACTTACAAAGTATTATGAAACAGTCCTGCTCTGTGTTTAATAACATATGTGTTCAACAAAATCAAACTAAAGGACTTAATTGACTGAAGTTCATCACAAATAAACTTTCCGAAGTAATCCAACTAATGCGACAGGAAGACTGTGAATATCCATCTTGTTCTGGAGGAGAACATTGTGTTTTTCGCTACATAATATTTGGGTTCTGTGTAATAAAAAAGATGTGTAATCTTATCTCATAGTCATTGTTTTTTGCTACTTTAACTTTTAGTTTTTTCTTTTTACAGTCAACCCAAGTCACGCATAAAGGCAGCTCAGTATGGCCGCACCTGGTGGGGAAGGCGGGTATTTGGTTTTGGAAATAAAAAAATGTTTGAAAAAAGATTTGGACTTGCCGCTGCATTTCTCATGCCCTCAAACTAAATCTGAAAGCAAAGGTTAAACCCTTAGTCCGAGCTCTCTGTGGCTTTACATTGCATTTGATTTATTGTCAACGTAAAACAAATTTGATTGCTTGAGCATTTTCTTTTTTCCTAAAATTGCATCTACTGCGTGTGTGTATAATATGATCCAGCTTTGGGGATTATCAGAGTCAGAATGTGTCTAAAAGGAACCCCCCTGTATGTATGTGTGAGAGAGAGATAATGGCAGAGCATGAGGTGGTTTGTAAATGCCTAAATCTTTTTGGTGAAAAACTCCAGAGGCTTAGTGTAAGCAGATTCTAAAAAGCTGGTATTAAAGAGGGTGACCGGTCACAGAGTTGATTGTTGAAACAGCGAGCTGTCGTTTCAGCTCTGCAGCCGGTTCTGAGATGGAAGACCCCCTGCTGGGTTAGTTTGATTACACTTCAGCCACGAGCTTTATTACAGAGCTCAGTGTTCTGCTGCAGAGGCTGAATCCTAACGAGGAGGCTGTTCAGAGATCTGAATGTGTTCAATGATAGTCTCTGTGAGAGCAGTCTGCTAATTACAGCTGACTGTAGTCAATGTGCATTTAACAAAATACAAAATTTAAATGATTTTAGGTGCCCAACTTGATTCAGATGTTTGTTCTTCTGATAAAGCTTGGGACAGAATCATTGTATTTCTGCAAATGTAAAGGGGACCTATCATGCAAAATGCACTTTTGTACGTCTTTTATACATGAATATGTGTCCCCGGTGTTCCAGGGAACTCACCAAGTGTCAGAAAACACAACCCTCTCTCTTTTCCTCCATACCCAAATCTCTAAAAACGGGGCTGCAACGGAGCTGATTATTATTTGAATTTTTCTGATGTCAGAAAAGGGGAGCTCCGCCTATATGGGCAACTCTCCACCTATCAGGGGAATGAGAGACCGCTCGAAAGCGCTGGAGACGCTGTAGTACATATGCCAGGCCTGTAAGTGGCGCTGTAGTCACGGAATCAGCCCTTGCAAAAACAGGGCTGGAAAAGAGCAAATAGAGCGAAATGAGGCATGGCTAAAATGCATGATCTGTTTGGTATTTTGAAAAAGAAACTTCACAGACATGTTTTGTATAGGTATGGCCCTACAATATATGTTTCAAATATAGCATGATAGGTCCACTTTAAAAACAAAATTAAGCTGCTAAAGATTACAAAGGTGAGATTTCTTTAATTAAGTCTTACGTTTTTTTTTCATTTTAGTTTAACTCTAATTATGTTTTAGTTTATTTTTCAAGTGTTTTTTTTTCTTTTCCTGTTTGCTAGCTGTTCTATTCTTATATATATATTTTCATAATTTTACACTTCAAAGAATAATGAAGTGTACTTGTAACTAGTACCACGATACTACTGCAAAATGTTTGGATACAATAATAATGCATGAGGATATGGTGAAGTTACATATGTAGGTAAGGATATGCTGCAAACTAATCAACCCAAGTCAACACCTGGTCCTCACGAGTCACAAAAACAGGTATAAGCGTGTGTGTGTTTGCTCTCACCCGGCTGGCTCGGTTCCGGTTCCTCCTCCTCGTTCTTTTTGACGGAAAGGTCGAGCGGGCCGTCCTGGTCGGCCATGAGAAGCTTGCTGAGGACGGGGTTCTGTGCAGAGGCAGCAGCCGTCCCCCCTCCTCCTGACCCGTTACTGGTCCCTGTGCCGTTGCTGCTCTGGATGCATGTCGATGCTGAGGCGGCAGCAGCGGCGGAGTTTGGGCTGAAACCAGGTCCTGGGGTGGGGGAAGGAGAGGAGGAAGAGGAGGAGGCAGAAGATGGAGGGGAGCCGGGCGCGATCAGAGGCGCCGCTCTCGGCAGGCTTTGGTCCTTCATGGTGCCGTTGGGCAGGGGAGGAGAGTCGTCCTGAGTAGTTTTTGAGGTATATTCGGCAGCGAACTGGCGGATCATTCGCTGCATGATCTCACGAGCCACTAGAGGAATGTGAGGTTCTGAGAAACTTGGGAGGTCTGGGGAGAAAACAACAAAACAGAAGATAGATAAGATTGCAGCCGCATAAAAAACAAGGCAATGTACATACGAGAAATTAAGACAATAGAAATAAACAGTCCAAAATATTTCAGAAATAGAAATGTGAAAATATACATTTGGAAATACAAATTTCGCAACAGAATCCCGTACTCCAGGAAAACTCTTTTGCCACGTTCACCAGTTTATTTATCCCACTTCATCCTGAAAAATGTAATCCTGATGCTATGCTGAAAATAATCAAAACATCGCTCAGAAGCAGCTCTTAATCCTGCCTATTGCCCACCATATGAGTGTGAGATTACTGCCTGCCATCCTTCAGCTCCAGCTCTCAAACCTTCTGCCTAAAATGTACCCAGGATTCTCTCTTGATTTCACTCCTACGTCGAGCTCTTTGTCGCTACTTTATATTGTATCCAGATAAATGTATGCATGATGATTCAGCCATGATCTCCATCCATCCATCTTCTCCCGCTTATCCGTGGTCAGGTCGCGGAGGTAGCAGTTCCAGCAGAGAGCCCCAAACGTTCCTTTCCCTGGCCTCATCAACCAGCTCTGACTGGGGGATCCCAAGGCGCTCCCAGGCCAGCGAAGAGATATAATCCCTCCACCTGGTCCTAGGTCTACCCCTCGGTCTCTTCCCAGCTGGACGTGCCTGGAACACCTCCCTAGGGAGGCGCCCAGGTGGCATCCTAACTAGGTGCCCGAACCACCTCAACTGGCTCCTTTCGACGCGAAGGAGGAGCGGTTCAACTCCGAGTCCCTCCCGGATGACTGAACTTCTCCCCTTATCCCTAAGGGAGACGCCAGCCACCCTGCGGAGAAAACCCATCTCGGCCGCTTGTATCCGCGATGTCGTTCGTTCGGTCATGACCCATCCTTCATGACCATAGGTGAGGGTAGGAACCAAAATGGCCCGGTAGACGGAGAGCTTTGCCTTCTGGCTCAGCTCTCTTTTCGTCACAACGGTGCGGTAAAGCGACTGCAGTACCGCTCCCGCTGCTCCGATTCTCCGGACCATCTCACGCTCCATTGTTCCCCCACTCGAGAACAAGACCCCGAGATACTTGAACTCCTTCACTTGGGGTAAGGACTCATTCCCTACTTGGAGTGGACAGTCCATCGGTTTCCTGCTGAGCCATGATCTGTGCTTCATTAATTGTGTTTAGGGTTGAAAAGAAATTGCAAACACTTTGTTTCCAGCTTCTTACAATTAGTGTTTGCTTGTTGTTTCTGTTTTATAACCAGTGAAAATGTCATCTTTTTGTATTTTTGACACAGCCTGGGGCTTCTGGGAAATTGTATTTGGTGTTTTTTGGGCAATTTCCAGACATTTTAAAGATAAAATGACCAAACAATTTTATAATTGAAAGGTTAATAGAAAATTATTTGCTGAAAAATCACACAAAATACCGGTGACCTAACATTTAATTTATGCTAAAAAAAGGTTTTTTATTGGTTTGTATAATTAGAGAGTTTGACGGTTGAAAAAACCTTATAAAATATAGAAAGCCAACAATGGTTCACAAGCTGTACTCATCTTGGATTGTATCATCATTCAGAGCATTTGGGCTGTTTCAAAACACAAGAACAGTGACACAAAGATTATAAATAAAAGAACAATTTCAAAGTGCAACAATTACCAAGAGACCAGTGAGAGTCTGGGAGGAATTACAGACACCAAACGTCCAATTATCCCCTGCTGCGACAACACAAACATCAAACACTCACTCATTCATCTCATCTGGTGATATCCATTGAGAAAAACAGAGCCACTCATTTGTTATGAATGCATTAATCTGCCATTGTCCCAGATACATCAGCTGCACTTATCTCTTTGTAACCGGCACATATAGTATATTTGGTTTCTCTTATGCGTCGAACCCTAAATCCTCCAAACAATACATTAGCCCAAAAATATAATCCTGGAGCTATGCTGAATTAATCCAAAAATAATATACGTTGTTCTGCACTTTATGTACTGTATATACAGCACTTAATCCTCTCCAGTGAGCAAGGTTAAGGCACAATCATATCAGCGTTAATGCCGTTTTCAAACATGCCTTACACACAACTGCTTTCCCAGCAATATTTCTACATACACTGAACAAAGGGGTTAGGGTAATGTTGTGAATCGAGTGGCCTGTGTTCGTCGTCCATAACATACGCCTGCCCATACCATAACCCCACCACCACCATGGGCCACTCGATTCACAACATTACCCTAACCCTAACCCTCACACCAGATACTGACTGGTTTTCGGACCCCCCCAGACCCCCCCAATAAAGCAAAAATGCACGTTTCAGAGTGGCCTTTTATTGTGGCCAGCCTAAGGCACACCTGTGCAATAATCATGCTGTCTAATCAGCATCTTGATATGCCACACCTGTGAGGTGGGATGGATT